>QEPC01012375.1:1628252-1649024 GCA_003113815.1 Sphenodon punctatus
CAGCGCTACTAGGCCTTCCGGTGAAACCCGGAAGTTCACCGGAAGGCCTAGTAGCGCTGAGCTGGCAGCAGCCACAGCCAGTGCTGAAGCCGCCGGAGCCGGACCGCCGCCGCCCAGAGCACAAGGTAGGCGATCCCTGGGTGGGGAGGTAGGGTGATCCCTGGGGTGGGGTGTGTGTTAAACCACCCCCCACCCCAGGGATCACCCTAGTAGCACAGTACCGGTACTCCGGTAACCTACCTGCTGCTGGTGCGGGCTCTGGGTCGCCGGCGGTGGCCCGGAGTCGGCACTATCAGGGACTTTGGGGGGGGAAATTGTTTTTTTAAAGCTAGGCTGGGCAGGGTGGGTGTGTGTGCCCCCCCTTCCACCCACGCAGCCTGGACTGGGGAGGGAAAGTGGGGGGGGTTGTTTGTTTTTTTACATTGCGGCCATTCATTTGAATGGCCACAAAGTAAAAAAAACAGTATGGGGAATCCGGTAATTTTAGCCGGATTACCGGGTTAATCTGATACTGCCGGTACACCAAAATACCGGCAGTATCGGATACCAGTAGATCCGGAATTCCCACCTCTAGTGCATACCATTGGCCTGTGACGTTTGTACAGCAAGGGTGTGCAGAGAGACTGGGCTGCCCTACAATTATGGAACTCCCTCCCACTGGAGGTTTGTCTGTGCCCAAGCCTGCACATGCCATGACTGTGAGACAACAAAGAAGAGTTTCTTTGCTGCCATCATAGCATCCACAAAATCACATCCAGTGGAGCTTTTCCAGGTGGTGAGAGGCTTGGTCAGTCGGGCTTGTGTCCGCCTGGAACTGGAGTCATCCGGTGCTCACTGTGACATGTTTATTGAGTATTTTGCGGATAAAATCGCTCGCATTTGATTTTGCCGTTTTAGAAGCAGTGGCAGAGCCAGAGGTCATGGAAGCCCCGGCTTGTCCAGTTTTATGGGATCAGTTTCAATTGATGTTGCCTGCTGATGCAGGGGTGGTGGTGGTGCTTGGAGCTGTTAGAGACACTACTTGTGTATTAGATCCATGCGTATCCTGGTTGGTGAAAACCAGTTAGAAGACATTGGGGCCATTGCTGGCAGGGGTAATCAGCGTCTCCCTGGAGGAGGGCAGGCTGCCGAACTGCCTCAAGGAGTTTCTGGTTCGGCCTTTGCTCAAGAAGTCTTCACTTGATGCTGCCAGTTATCGACCTGTCTCTAACCTCCCCTTTTTAGGTAAGGTTACTGAGCAGGTGGTGACTCAGCAGCTCCAAGCGTATCTGGACAGCACTGAGTTTCTAGACCCGTCGCAGTCTGGTTTTCATCCAGGTTATGGCACTGAGACTGTGCTTGTGGCTTTGGTCAATGATCTGCGCCTACAATTAGACAGGGAAAATTTGACCTGCTGATTCTATTAAATCTTTCAGCAGCATTTGATACCATTGACCATGAGGTGTTGGTGAAATGCCTGCGTGATTTGGCTGGGGTGAGTGGGACTGTTTTGCAATGGTTCCGTTCTTTCCTAGCTGGGAGATCCCAGCAGGTGGTGCTGAGGGATTGTTCATAGTCTCCCCAGGGCCTCCTGTATGTAGTGCTGCATACTGTTCTGTCTCCACTGCTGTTCAATGTGTATGTGCAGCCACTGGGTGAGATCATGAGGGGGTTTGGGGTGTGGTGTCATCAATATGCTGATGAAACCCAGCTCTACCTCCGTTTTCATCTGACACAGGCCCGGCAGTCTTGGTGCTTTCCCGGTGTCTGGCAATTGTGGGGGACTGAATGAGGGTGAGTCAACTGAAGCTGAATCCTGACAAGATGGAGGTGATGCTGGTTGGTAGGGCCGGTGATCTGGGGGAGGGAGAGACGCCCATCATAGATGGGATTCGCCCTCCTCTGGTATCTCAGGTCTGGAACCTAGGGGTGCTCCTAGACCCACAGTTACACTTGGATGATCAGGTAGCAGCTGTGGCTGTGGCACTTTCCGCCTATTACATCTGGTTAGAAGGCTCCAACCCTATATTTCTAATTCCGACCGTGCCACCATCATCTATGCTTTCATTACCTCGAGACTAGACTACTGTAATACACTCTACGTGATGGTCTGGAGGCTGCAGCTAGTGCAGAATGTGGCGGCCTTGTCCTTATGGGGACAAGACGGCGTGAGCATATAACTCCGGTTTTGCGTGCACTGGACTGGCTGCCAATAGTCTTCTGGGCCTGATTCAAGGTGCTGGTTTTGACCTTTAAAGCCCTACACGGTCTGGGTCCCACTTATCTGCACAACTGCCTCACCCCCCAGACCCTAAGATGGCCTCTGCAGTTTTCTGGGGACATTCTCCTTGAGGTCCCGCACTGTTGGTGGATGGCTACCTTGAGGAGGGCGTTCTCAGTGGCTGTACTGTTGCTGTGGATCTCCCTCCCAGAGGAGGCCCACCTCTGCTCAGATCTACTCACCTTCCAGCGGCTATGTAAGATGTTATTGTTCCACCAGGCATTTGGAGAGAGAGATGGGTAGGTTGGGTAGGGGGAGGGATTATGCTGTTTTATGTTGTTTTATGATGTTTTAATATTGTTAGCCGCTCTGAGCTGCCTGTCGCAGGAGGGGTGGGACATCAAATGTTTTAAATAAATCAATTAAATAAAAATATGTAAGTTTTTTTAATTTGGTCAGGCATTTGACAAGCAGGGATAAGGGTTTGGGATGAGGTTCAGGTTTCAATTTATTTGTATAGCCATAGCCATTACAAAGACAAAATAAGAATAGATTTAGACAATTAAACAACAATCCAGTACAGAACAAACCAACCAACATACCTAAACTGGGGAGGACAAAAAAACAAAGGAGGGGAGAGCCTTACCCCAAGGAGAGGGAACCCAAACAGGGCAACTAATGAACAGGAAGACTTTCAGGAGGACACCAATACTTTCCTCCTTTTGACAGAGGCAGCCAAAAATTTTGCAGTCCAAGTTGTAATTACAGGGGATTTATTATTCAATAAAAACTGAATATAAAACACATCGCCCCGACCCTAAAATCTAACAAGAACGGGTTGAATCAGCTTAACTCTAAGGTCCTAATACAACCTACAGTGGAGGATCACATGCAAAACAGTCTCCACTGAATCTTGGCCACAAGGGCAAACCAGATTAGATACGGCGTCCTGTTATAATGACCAGAAAGGAGAGCAGAAGGCAAACAGTTTACTCTAGCCCTTAAAAAAGCGTTCCAGTCATTGAGAGGATAATATATCAAAAAGAGCAGAGGGAGCTGGGTAAGCATTCATAATGGAGAAATAAAAGGCAGTAGATGGAGATGAACTACGGATATTAATCTCAGTTTGACGAGATATATCCAAAAGTCACTGTCTAACTGACCTCTGGGCCCCCTTGAAACCCAGTGCAAGCAGGAAGACAGGGGGAAATCCCAGAGATTGGACCTTAGCTTGGATCTGAAAATACCATTGACAAGGTCTACGATCCTGTAAGACCATCAAAGCTATGGGAGAGGCTAAAGCAAGCAAAAGACACAACCAATAAGAAATAACTGAAACCCAGGCCCTAGCAGCTCCAGAGGGAGCCCACATTCCATGCGCAGGACCACACTGGCCACATATCGTGGGACCATTATTAATGCCCTAAGAAATTTTGACGGAACAACTTCCAAAATATTATTATTATTATTATTATTATTATTATTAACAAACATTTATATAGCACCAGCAGTGTACCTGGCACTTTACAAAGTAATAAAATAGACACGGTCCCTGCTCCTAGGGCTTACAATCTGAGAGACTGGAGCTGGGGGAGAGACTTAGGAAGGGGAACAGAGGGAGAGACAAGGTGTCTAACATTCATGAAGATGCGAGGTCTCAAGTGCACGTACTTGGCTTGGTTACGATGAGAATGACAGCAGGCAGGTCCATGTTGCAAGGATAAGGGTAAACCGATCGTAGGTATAGGAATAGTGGCTCAGCAGGATAAAGAGTCAGACAGAGCAGAGCGAAAGAGGTGAGTTTTAAGGAGAGATTTGAAGGTATGAAGGGAGGGGGCAAGGCGGATGTGGACAGGGAGGGAGTTCCAGGCATGGGGGGCAGCAAGTGAGAAGGGACGAAGGCGCTTAGGGGAGCAGGGAAGGCGTGGAAGGGTGAGAGAAGGGACAGAGGAGGAGCGAAGTGCACGGGCTGGAGTATGGAGGGCGATAAGTGCAGAGAGGTAGGGGGGAGCAAGGTTGTGAAGAGCTTTATAGGTGAAGACTAGGAGCTTGTGCAGGATTCGTTCAGGAAGGGGAAGCCAGTGAAGCGAAGAGAGGAGGGGCTGCACATGGTCGAAGCGACTGGCGAGGTAGATGACCCTGGCAGCAGAGTTTTGGACAGAGATGAGGGGAGAAAGGTGAGACCGGGGAAGGCCAGTGAGAAGGAGGTTACAGTAATCGAGGCGAGAGATGACCAGAGCATGAACAAGAGTTTTGGCAGACGAGACAGAGAGAAAAGGGCGAATCTTAGCAATGTTATGGAGGGAGAAGCGACAGGATTTAGCAACAGAGTCAATGTAGGGTTTAAAAGAAAGGGGTGAGTCAAAGATGAAGCCTAGGCTACGGGCTTGGGGGACAGGCAGGATGGTGACTCCATCAATAGTTATTGACAGTGAGGAAGGAGAGGAAGGATGAGGGGGGAAGATAAGGAGTTCAGTTTTAGCCATGTTGAGTTTGAGTTGACGTTGAGACATCCAGGTAGAGATGTCAGAGAGACAGTTGATGAGACGAGCTTGAACAGAGGGAGAGAGAGAGGGAGTAGAGAGATAGAGTTGAGTGTCATCAGCATAGAGGTGGTATTGGAAGCCATGGGAGGCAATGAGTTTGCCTAAGGATGAGGTATAGATCGAGAAGAGGAGAGGGCCAAGAACAGAGCCTTGAGGAACACCAACTGAGAGGGGGAAGGAGGAGGAGGCGGAGTTGGAGAGACACACATTAAAGGAGCGGTCAGAGAGGTAGGAGGAGAACCAGTTATGGACAGAGCCACAAAAGCCAAGGGAGTGAAGGGAATCCAACAAGAGTGAGTGGTCAACAGTATCGAAGGCAGCAAAGAGATCAAGGAGGACAAGAATGGAATAGAGACGTTTAGATTTATAAATATCAGTTACTCTAAGAGCCCAGACAGACGCACCATACAGAATTGGGCCAAACTTTTAGCCTTGAATACACAGAGGGCCAGAAAGACTAAACAACCCTCTCTGGCCCTGAAAAAGCGTAATGTAGCCGAGGTGCTCTTATTTGCTTTAGCAATAGCGCTCTGCACTTGAACAGCCCAGCAACCTGAGGCATGAAGGCAGATACTCAGATAACAAAAAGATTTGACCTGCTGGCTTTTATGGCCTCCCATATACCAACTGTGTTACTACCTGTTTTTAGAGAAAACCACCACCATGGTCTTAAGTTTACAGATTGTAAATTCTGATTACAATAAATCAAGAAAGAATCCAGCTGCCTCAGTAAACCCACCTGAGTGATAGATAATAGAACCACATCATCGGCATAAAGCAAACATGCCAGTGACAGATTCCCTATCTTTGGAGCATGATGGGAAGGATCACTTAGATGGTCAACAAGATCATTCATATAAAAAACAGAATAGGAGTCAGAATACAGCTTCCAAGAAACTTGGCTTAAAGCCCCTTTAGAGCTGGAGGGATTTATATCTTACTCCTTACCAGCTGTATCACATATGAAGAAAGGTCGCCCTAGTGGGGGAGTTGCGTGCCTTATATCTGGGCTAATGGCCAAATTAATAATTATGGAATTAACATTACCCCCTATAGCCCAGGGCTTGGTCCTTGACCTGAATGTAGGCCTTTTAATAATTCTTACAGTCTATATTCCACCTATGAATGCCAATTCTTTTGATGATAAATATTGGGAGAAACTCGAAGCCTACATTGAGACCTTGCAGATAAAATTCCCAGATGGCCTTTTTTTGTTGGCTGGTGATTTAAATGCGAGGTTGGGCAAAGAGGATGGAACAACGGACAGATATACCCCCTCTAATATTTCTCCAGGTGAGCTCTTTCGCTCATGTCCGAATTTAAGAGATAGAAAAGGATTTCATTATAAAATGCATCAGGTTTAATACTCTGAGAATTTGTCTCTACATTGAATTTAACAATTTTGACTGGATCATGGTATAATGACCACCCAGGAGAATTTACTTTCCTTGGGAAACAGGGTTCTAGTGTAGCAAACTATGCTATAGCAAATAGTGTAGCCCTTTCGTACCTCGCCGATTTTGTTGTAGGGAATTACCATTTGAGTGATCATCTTCCTTTATTAAATTTAAATTTTATTAGGCATCAGCTTTCGCTATAACCTCCAATAAAATAGTTGTACATAATACGCAACACATAAAACATAATAAATCACTTGCACGAAAATCGACAAATTATCCGGAGCATACAACCATACTCATCCAATTGAATTTAGGGCCCCATGACAAAGCTACAGGGTTTCCCCAATATAACTTGGCTTTGACCTCCCTCTGCTTTTTTGAGGCCAAACAAACAAAAGTTGCCAAGGCCACCACGTCTTCCGATCTTGCCAAGGAAAGGAGACCTTTATACCCCTGACCTGGCTCAAGGTATACTGCCCCGCCAATTAACGACTGGAGTCAGACTGGAGTTAGATCCTTATAATAGTCACAAGTTACCAGGAAGTTCTCAACTGTTTCGACCCCTCCGTGGGAACAAGTACACAAGCGTCTGGCAAAAATGACCCCTTGGTGCCTTCCTTCCACCACGGCAGTCTGAACCTGCTGGAAACGCAAAAGCGTATCGCTTCTCTGAAGGTCACGATTCTTTAGGCTATCCAGATATGATTCCATCCCCCATACTGATTTCACCATCTTAAGCCAGGGGGCCACTCTCCAACTCCCCAGGGCCGCTATGTCCTCCTGTCGCTCTATAACTTCTAGCCTAGCCTGTATTTCCTTTTTGATACCAGCTAACGATCTGCCAACAAAATAGTTGAAGGAAAACCCATAATTCTGGATCAGGTAACCCAAGTACCTGAGCCATGGATAACCTCTGGGGCCCATATATGCCAGTGCCTCCTGCAGGCATTGGCACGGTAAAGAGCACTCTTATAGGGCAAGCAGTCTAAGTCAATATCGGATCACCATAAGTTTGGCATGTAAGTTGATAGAAAATATGCCAGTCTCTGCCCTCAAAATAGAGGCTGGCACATCTTTCCCCACTTGGAGTATTCGTCGCAGATACACGTTCTGAACCTTCTCTAAGGGTTCGATCACTGGCTAAGGAATAATATCCAGACCAAATACTGCCGAGGGTGGAATCTTAGCTCTATAAATGCCCCAAAACGCTGACACTGGGACTCCCCAGGATATCATGGCTGCCCTACCAATGGCACCAACCAGCTGAGCTGCTCTAGCAGCCCGCCCCTGGATATGTTTGGCCCAGGTACCCCTACAAGAGAAGATTACCCCAAGGTGGGTGTAAAATTGAACCACTTCAAGTGGTTGCTGGTCAATCTCCCACTTAATCGGTGGTTTGCGACTGCCCATAATCATGACCTTGGACTTCTGGGGATTAGGTGTTAGTCTGTTCTGGGCACAGTATTCACCCAGCCTGTGGATCAGATGTTTCAGTCCTTTAGCTGTCTGCGAGATAAGAACCAGTTCATCTGCAAATTGCAGTACACTGCGATGGTAAGTACCAATTTTAGGAGCGTGGGCATTTTCAAATCCCAACCACCTAACGAGATCTGCAAGGTAAATGTTAAACAATAGAGGGGCCAGTACACACCCCTGTCTAACCCCCCTTCTTATGGGGCTATCTCCACTCAACTGGTGGTCTGGACCCACTTTAACTCTTGCATAATTATTGATATGTAGTTGGATTAGCAGTAAAAACAAATTGCTATTGATCCCCAACGCAGACAGCTTCCTCCAAAGCCTAGCCCGGGGAATTGAATCAAAGGCTTTGGTTAAATCAACGAAAGCCAAAAACAGCTTGCAACTCCTAATCCTCTGGTATTTGTGGATTAAATGTTGAAGTATAAAACAACAGTCTGTTGTAGCCTTCCCTTTGCCAAAACCAAACTGTTCTCTTGGGATGATTGAATTACCTTCTACCCATTGTTCCAACTGCTTCAGTACACACTTAGTAAACAGTTTCCCCACAACTGAAAGCAAACGGATGGAGCGGTAACAGACTGGATCGGATCCAAGACCTTTCTTAAATATTGGAACAATCCAACTATGTAGCCAAGAAGGGAGAATCTTAGTATGTACTAGGGCGGATACCGGTTTTACCGGATACCGGTTCCCAAAAACCCAGTTTACCGGATTAGAACTGTATACCGGTACCGGTATTTTTCCATTGATTTCAAGGGGAACTGTCCCCATTGAAATCAATGGAAAAAACAAAACACTTTCCCTCCCCCATCCAGGCTGCGCGGGTGGAAGGAGGGTCACCCCCCACCCACCCTGCCCAGCCTGGATTTAAAAAAAATTTTTTTTTAGCCAAAGTCCCTGCTAGTGCGGGCTCCAGGCCGCCGCCATGCCGGCGGAGGTGACCCAAAGCCCACACCAGCAGGTACTAGGGTGATCCCTGGGGTGGGGGGTGGTTTAACACCTGCCATCCCAGGAATCACCCTACCCCCCCACCCAGAGATCACCTACCTTTTTGCGCTCCATGTGGCGGTGGCGGCTGCACGGCGGTCCGGCGGCTTCAGCGCTGGCTGGCTTCAGCACTTGACTAGGCCTTCTGGGGAAACCCAGAAGTTCCCCAGAAGGCCTAGTCAAGCGCTGAAGCCAGCCAGCGCTGAAGCCACCGGACCGCCGTGCAGCCGCCGCCGCCGCCTGGAATGCAAAAAGGTAGGCGATCTCTGGGTGGGGGGGTAGGGTGATCCCTGCAATGGGGGGGTGTTAAACCTCCCCCCACCCAGGGATCACCCTAGTACCTGCTGGTGCGGGCTTTGGGTCGCCGCTGACGGCACGGCGGCAGCCCGGACTAGGGCTGTAGCGGAATTTCGCAGCGGTAGCTATTTCCGGCGGAAACAGTGTTTCCGCAATTAGTGGAATGGCATGGCAGAGGCTTTAATTCCGCGGTTTCATTCCGTGGTTCCGCGGTTCCGCTTATTTAATTCCGCAACTTAGTGGAATCGTGGAAACATGACATTTTCGCTATTTCCGCAATTCCGCCAGTGCAAAAAAATCGCAGAATAGTGGTTTTCCGCGATTTCTGCGATTTTTCTGCGATTTTTCCGCGATTCCGCGATTTGCAGAATTTCAGCAGAATTAGCAGAATATCCGCAGAAATGTCGCGGTGTGGCGGGGGCAATTCCGAAATAGCGGAATGGAATCGCGGCGCGGTAAAAGCTGCTGCCGCATCAGCCCTAGCCCGGAGCCCTCACTAGCAGGGACTTCGTCTAAACATTTTTTCTTTAAAAATCCAGGCTGGGCAGGGTGGGTGGGGGAGTGTCCCCCTTCCACCCACACAGCCTGGACAGGGGAGGGAATTTTTTTTTTTCTCCTTTCTTTCTTTTACATTGCGGCCATTAATTTCAATGGCCGCAGTGTAAACAAATCCGGCACAGGGGAACCGGCACCGGTACCCCCAATAACCGGATTAATCCGATACTGTCGGTACAGCAAAATACCGGCAGTATCGGATACTGGGGGAACTGAAGTTCCCACCCCTAGTATGTACTCTAACGCAGTTGAATAGCTTGCATAACACAGGGGCCCACCACTGGGGGGCTGCCTGCAGCATCCCTGCCGAAATGTAATCAGGGCCGGCAGCTTTATTAGGTTTTAATGAAAAAATAAGCTCTACCAGCAACTCCTGGGAGAGAACATCCCCTGGATCCTGGTGGGCTGAAACTGCTCCTCCTCCACCAGGCATCTCTCAGCCAGCGGCTTCCAACTCATGGGGAGCCTCATAAAGCTTCCCAAAAAAATCCTCCCAAGCAGCACTTGATATCCTGGGATCTTCCTTTATTAATATATTTTAATATTAAACTAGGTTCTATGGATAACCCTCTATACTTAAGTGAACAGATGGATGATTTCAAACATTTACTTAGTTATTTGCCAAGAAAGTGGCATTCTGACATAAAATCCCAATTGGAATCTGTACTGAATGCAGCCCCTTACCACAGTGAGGATGGCAGCCTTAGTACCTGATCCTGACATCTCTATTGTAGAGGATCACACAAGATTGATTACAACTTTGCAACCGTATTTATCTAGAAAGCCCAGAAGTTTCAATTACAACCCTAGGAACCAGCAGTGGTTTGATGTCAAATGTAAACAGGCTAAACAAACCTTGATTTCTATCTATAATGCTTACTGGGAAGAACAAGTTAGGATATTACCGGACCAATATTTTGAATTAAAAAAACATTATCGCCATCTAATTAAAAGGAAAAAGAAAGATTATATCAATGCAACCTGACTGGCTTTGTTTGAAGCAGGAAAAGGTAATAATTCCAGAAAATGTTTGTCAATAGCACATTAGATCCAGGGAGGAAATCATGGGTTTTCCCAGTCCCATGTAAGACCTGGGAAGATCACTTCACTGCCCTTTTTACAGAAAGTAAGAAACCTAAAGAGCTGTGGATAACCCCGGTGGAACTAAATTGCCCATGGCCCCCAGTTTCGAAGTATAAAGTCCTGGAGGCAATAGACTCGTTCAGAAGCAACAAGGCCCTGGGGCTGATCTCATTAAAATAGAATTAATCAAAGCCACCAAAGATTGGTGGGTTCCATATCTGGCTGCCTTGTTTACCATCATAAATAACACAGGGATTATCCCGAATGGCTGGGGAGATGCAGTGGTTATACCTATTTATAAAAAGGGCCCCAGAGAGGACCCGGCAAATTATCGACCAATTAGTCTGTTGAGGGTTCTTAGTAAGCTGTATACTATTATTAGGTATTATTATTATTATAAATATTTATATAGCGCCAGACGTGTGACCTGGTGCTGTACAAAACATAGAAATAGGCGCGGTCCCTGCCTGTGGCTTACAATCTAAAAGACAAGGAAGGGGAAACAGGGAGAGGGGACAGTGGGAGAGACAGGGGAGAAGACTAACAAACATTCAAGCGGATGCGAAGTCTCTGGTGCGTTTGGTTACAATCAACTTTACTGACTAAAACCTTACTGACAAGGCTTACAGCATGGCTCGATGATTTAAAGATAATTCACCCTGAGCAGGCTGGCTTCCAAAAAGGAAGAACTACCATGGATCAGTGTTTAATTCTATACCATCTAGCCTCTAAATATGTCAAACTGAATAATAGGTTTTTCGCTGCCTTTCTGGACCTTCATGCAGCATTTGATTTGGTTAATAGGGATATATTATGGGACAAATTAAGAGCACTTGCAATAGATCCCCGTCTCCTCCTTTTAATTCAAAATTTACATCAACAGACCGGTATAATGGTCCAACTAAATTGCAAGGGTTATTTATCAAACAGGATACCACTTCTAGGGGGGTTAGACAAGGTTGTCTCTTAGCCCCGATGTTGTTCAATATATACATTAACGATGTGATCCCGTATTTGACGGATAATAGTTTCTATCCCCCTAAAATAGCCACAAGACGCTTAAGTTGTTTCTTATATGCGGATGACTTAGTTCTCCTATCCCAGACAAGAGTGGGTCTACAACGTCAATTAGAGGCTTTTGCGCAATACTGCTATAAGAATCTTTTGCAAATAAACAAAAGAAGTCTAAGGTCTTAGTCTTTACATGTAAGACACAAATTTATTCTTGGTTTATAAATGGTCAACGGATCGACCAAGTAAATACATTTAAATACCTAGGGATTACATTCCACAAAAATTGCAAATGGACATTCCACTATCAATCTGCCAAACTAGCTATTGGTGGAGCTCCATTGGCAATAGCAAAATTATTTGGTCACTTTGGGAGATCTGAGTTATCCTGGGCCTTGTGCGTTCATAATGCCAAGGTTCGTTCTAAATTTCTTTATGGAGCTGAATTATGGGCTGTTCCGTGTCCTAAAGATTTAAATAATACTCAAAATATTTTTTTCTGTTCTTTATTAAGTTTTCCACAGGGAATTCCATTGGAGGCCATAAGGTTAGAGCTAGGCCAAGATAGCTGGGAAACAGTGGTAAAAAGATCTGCCCTGTTCCTTTGCTTAAAAATATTCCATTCAATAAATCCAATTTTAACTGCAATCAAGGATGACCATTATATAAACCCATGGATGAAAGTGATGATATCCAATTTTAAGCAACTGGGTTATTCAAAGGCCTATATTTTATCTAGGGACTTGATCCATTTTAGATCGGAATTGACCCAGAGGCTTAAAGATGTGGCTAGGCAACAGACTTTAGCGGAAATTAAGGATACCCCCTTTCTACATTATTATATTCAAATAATTCCAGAACGGGGTTGTATGGCTGCTTATTTAACCCAGAATTTACCATTTAGATCTAGGCATTTATTCCTGTGTGCTCGATTGAACTCTCTCCCCTCAAAAATTTTGGAGGGTCGTTTTCACAAAGTAGATTATGCTTCCCGTCTCTGTCCATTTGACCAACAAATGGTTGAGTCTGTTGAACATATTTTATTTGACTGTCGTCTTTATGACAAACTGAGGCTTAAGTATTTAACACCGTATTTAATACAATACCCAGGGAGGGAGGGATCAACTTTGAGGCGAATTATGTTGGAAGATGCGGATGTGCATATAACAGGGGCGGTGGCAGGATTTCTTAAAGAAGCTTTTATTGTTAGAAACAAATTCTTGAATTTTGATATTATTGAAGGGGATCATGGTACCTAAACTTGTGAAGTTTGTGAAATTTGTGAGAATAATAAATCTAAAATTGTAAAGCTTATGGGATTTATAAAGTTTATTTGTAATAATATTGATTTGAGAACTTAAAGTCTAAAACTAAAATATTGAATGATTTTATAATATTATAGCTTATCCGTAAATTGATTATGTATTTGAATTTTAAGGGATACTTTTTATACACCTAAGCGACTAGTTTTGTTTCTTATTACTGTATAATGATATTTTTTATAGCGATAACCATCTGGTTAAGCTTTAATAAAGAACTTGAATACAGCCCTGTCTGAGTCCCACAAATATTCGACAGCGAATTAAATACATGACACATCGAGGTATTTAATTTGCAGTCAGCAAATAATGCGCAACCACCTTCAATGCGTGTGATCTCCTACTTCCGTCTCGTGTAATCCCGCGTTGCGGGATTTTGAAATATCGCACAAACGGGTCATGCGATGGCGACCCACTCGTCTAAAAGCAGCCTAAGGAAGAATTTTGTAGTAGCCAGTAAAAATTTTCTTCCTCGCTATAAAGCCCCTTTCTGTTTGTTTGAATGAAAGAAAATCAGAGCTGCTAACAGCTGTTCTCATAATGAAAATGAAAACACTAATGAGGGAGGACATGCATGTTAATGAACAGGGGGCATTGATGAATGTGCAGCTGTGGGCACCAATAGTTTCTAGGAGTAATTTGAGAATCTGATGATATGTTTGCCCAAGCAGTTCTAGTTTTAAGAATAACACATCCTGAGCAAGGTTGGTGTGTGTGTGTGTGTGTGTGTACTTACCAACTTCTCCCAAAGCTAAAGGGAGGCGTACAGCTATAAATTCATTCCAAATTAAATCTTGCTCCAGTGGTTGTTCTGTAATTGTTTCTAGAGGTTCCAATCAAGATTGGGGCCCTGTTGAGCTGGATGCTGGAGTTACAGGTAACAAGAGATCTTCTGAGGGAGGCACTCAGCTCTAGTGTATGACTTTTTACTGAGAGACCTGGGTCCAAATTCTGACTAGGTGATGAACTCACTTGGAAGATATGGGTAAGTCACTTTCTCCTAGTTCTCATTCACACAACCTCCCCCCCTTGCAAACTCCCCACTTGTTCCTTAATTTGCAGTCATCCTGTCCAGTAGCAAAATATTCACACAACTATTTCCCTGCTTTTCAATGGCTAACCTGTGGCATCAGGTGGCAGATAACAATATATAATCCAGGAGCTGAGGGAGTGGTAATCATTTCACAAACCCTCAGAAAGAGTGGTTGTTACCAGATGTAACGCTTGCTATTTATTTTGGTCATAAACAAAGTTTTTGTTTAGGTTTGTAAATGATGACTATGCTACTGTCCACAGGTTCAACATGGTTGGCGCCTGAAAAGTCATGGGTGAGGACAACATGAATTACCTATCAGCATGTAGTCACTGTTGCATCTAGATATGCTCACCATCACCAGGGCCGTCCTTAGAATTTGTGGGGCCCAGGGTGAAAATAAAATGTGGAGGCCCCATGGCCCTGCCTTCCCTAGCGCCATCCCTTTAACTCCTTCCTTTGGGCCCTTCTCCCCAGGCAAGAGGATTGGGGGACAGGAAGCAGCTCCCCCAGAGGCTGAGAGTTGCAGACAGGGAGAGGGCCCCATAGAAACAGCCCATCCCAGAAGTTCTAATCTTGAGGCTACCAGGACTGGCCTGCCTGTGGGACCCCCTCCAACCATGGGGCCCAGGTCATGGGCCCTACTGGCCCTGCTTAAGGCTGGCCCTGACCATGCCACTTAGTCTGTGGTCATCTGAGAGCTGTTACAACAGCAGACCATGGGTAGACTTTGGCAGGAAACGACTGGCTAGTGAAAATTTCAATGAAACATTTGTGAACAGATTTACTCTTTTGTGTTGTTACTGTTACAATGTGGGTTGGAAGTGCCTAAATTCGGTCGCATTGTACTGGCATTCTACCAGTGAGGGGGGTAAAAAATGTAAATTGGGGGGGGAAATGCAAAGCTGGGGGAAATGGGGAATGATCCCATGGCTGATGGTGGGAGGAGGCTAGCAGCTAGCTGGTTCACCACACAGCAACAGTAATATTTGTATAACTGGCTACATGATCATGATGCCATGATTGTGATGACAAATTCAGCATGTGATGGCTTTGCAGTGCGTATATAATTTCTCTAGTAGGACCTGGTGAGTGAGCCCTTAGCCTCAGTTTGCTATCTGTAAAATGGCAGAAATGACCCATCTGCCTCATAGAGGTAATATACAGATGAACAAGATGCTGATTCTCAGTGTCGGCTGGTGGGTTCTGAGGTTGGTGGGGAAGTGGGCAGGGTCAACCCCATGGTAGGCGGGGCCAACCCAATGGTAGACGGAACCAACCCTAAAATTGCACACTTATTACATGATCATGATCAATGGGCTAGAACATACACACAAGGATACAACATGCACACAAGAAAGCAACATTACAATATCTGAAATGTACCAGCAGCATAGGACCACAACTAAAATGCACAAAATGCTGCAAAACCCAACAGGATTATGTGAAATCCTAAATGGCACACCGTAAATGCTGCATAGAGTTTTACAGAGAGTGAGGAGGCATGCACAGTTCAGGAGAAGGCAGGCAGGAAGCATGCCCCATGTGGCATTCAAAGAAAGACACACCAAAAAGCATGGAAAAATCAGTAAAACAGGGCTATGTGGAATCCTAACATGCACACCATAAATGCTGTTGTTGGTCCCTGGGAGTGGGGAAAAAAGCAACCCAACCAGCAACAATACTCCAGCTCACAAGATGCCTGGAGACTGCATTAATTTCCCTGCTTCCTGGGGTCCTGGGCCAAAATCATAAGCAGGGAAACCTTTCACAAACCCACCCCATATGCCAGTGCACAATTTGGCCCTAAACAAATCTCAAAACCTGCTCCTGCACTTGCCATTTAGGGAGCAAAATAAGATTTGACAAGCCAAAGCAATTGACAAGCCATTTAAAAACAACAACAACTAGCTGATCTAAATTGCATTTTCCATTTTTAAAAAGAATTGGCCTGGTTTCAACCTTTGTTTGCCAAATTTCAGGCTGATGTGGGCCCAAGTGAACACGTTATAAGCCACCACACAAATGAGCTTAATGAGGAGCAGGAGGAAAAGTCTCTGGACCAGCACCAAGGGTAGTCCCACGTAGAGTGTGTTACAGTAGTCTAATCTCAAGGTAATAAAAGCATGGATGATTGTGGCCAGGTCCGAGTCTGAGACATATGGCCTAAGCCGATGTACCAGATGTAACTGGCAGAATGCACCCTTCACCACAGTTGCCACCTGGACATCCAGGCAGAGCTGTGGATCAAGGACTACGGACCTGAGATACCAGGGGAGGGGAGGGCAGATCGCATCAATGATGGGGGTCATCACTCCCCCGGCTTTCCCCACAACCATCACTTCTGTCTTGTCAGGATTTAATTTCAAGCGGCTCATCCTCATCCAATCCCCCACAGCTGACAGACACCGGGTAAGCACTGAGACTGCCGGACCTGGGTCTGATGAAAACAAGAGATATAGCTGGGTGTCATCAGCATATTGATGACACCTTACACCAAACTCTCTGACAATCTCCCCCAAAGGCTGCAGATACACATTGAACAGGAGAGCGAATAAGATGGAACCCTGCAGGACTCCACACGTGAGGCCCTGGGGAGAAGATGAATAATCACCCAGCACCACACGTTGGGTTCTCCCAGTCAGGAAAGAACGGAACCATTCAAGAACAGTCCCGCTGATCCCTGCCTGGTCCCGCAGCTGAGTCACCAACAACTCACGATCAACGGTATCAAATGCAGCCAAAAGATCTAACAGAATCAACAGGGTCGAATGACCTTAGTCCAACTCTCGGGAGAGGTCATCGCCCAAGGCCTCAAGCGCAGTTTCCGTGCCATAACCCGGACAAAAGCCAGACTGTGAGGGATCAAGAAAGTTGACCCAGTCCAGATGCTCCTGAAGCTGTCGAGCCACCACCCGTTCAATAACCTTCCCTAAAAAGGGAAGGTTAGAGACCGGCTGATAGCTGGCCAGGACGTCAACATCCAATGATGGCTCTTTGAGCAGGGGCTGCACCACAGCCTCCTTGAGACAGTCCGGCACCCTGCCCTCCCCAAGGGAAGCATTGACTATCCTGGCCACCAAGGGCCCTAATGTCTCCTGACTGGCCTTAACCAGTCAGGACAGGCATGGATCTAATTCACAATAAGTGGCTTGACCAGTCCCAAGAGCATCCCCCGCATCTGAGGGCAACACGTCTTGAAATTTATCCCATAAAACAGGACAAGATGGGGCTTCAACTGCCTCTGGCTCACCCACTGCTAAAAGTGCTACTTCAAAACCGTGGCGGATTTGAGTGATTTTATCTGCAAAAAAGTCCACAAACAAGTCACAGTGAGCATGTGATGACTCTGAATCCAGGCGGAGTGAGGCCGGACTGACCAGCCCCCTCACCACCCAGAAGAGCTCAGCGGGATAGGACTTAGCAGATGCAATGAGACTCTGGTCAACTTCAGTACGAGAGTGATGCCACCGTCACTCTAACCGCTGCCTTTCTCACTTCATCTGCTGCAGCTCCTCCATATACCACGGGGACCTGCGTTGTTGGCGATTCAGGAGTGGACGCCTGGGAGCCACACGGTTGATGGCCTCCATTGACACAGAATTCCACAAGGTCGCAAGGTCATAGAGTGAGTGGCCATTGAGGTCAGAGGGAACATCTCCTAGAGCATTCCAGAAACTTTCTGGTTCCATAAATCTTCGGGGGAGAACCAACCTAACTGGTTCCGCACCCTCCTATGGGACGACATGCACCAGGATACCGGCCTAGAGGAGATAATGATCAATCCATGACAAGGGCACTGTTGATACCTCCCTCACTATGTATCCCCTGCCTCAAGGTCAGTGCAAAATATCATGTCCAGGGTATGTCCTCCAACATGAGTGGGGCCCACTACTCTCTTAGACAGGCCCATGGTTGCCATGGCAGACATGAACTTACACTCTGCCCCTCCAAGACTGGCATCGGCATGAATATTGAAGTCCCCCAGGACTATCACCCTGGGGAACTGCAAGACCACCTCCATTTCGGACAGTGCAGGCAGGGATACTGCTGTAGAGGTGGGTGCCCAGTATATCAGCAGTACCCCCACTCTGTCTCCGACCAAATTCAACACCAGATGGAGACCCTCTATGCCCATGATAGGTTGCACAGGAAATCTCCTCACAGACCAAGAATCCTTGAAAATAATGGCTACCCCACCCTCACCCCCGTCCCTCCAGCCACCGCTGATGCTGAACGGAGTACCCAGCCAGAACAAGGTCAGCTAATATAGGTCCTGACTCAGTATCCAGTCAGGTCTCTGTAATATACATGCAGAGTTGGCTGCCTGGTCCAGAATCACCTCCTGAACAGTAGTTGACTTGTTGGCCACTGACCTCGCATTTATCAGCATCAAACTGAGGCCAGGGGCCCTCTGATTCACGATCACCTCACCGCTTGCCCGGAGGCCATTGAGCAGGAGAGATACAAAACATCTGTCCCGTCTCACAGATCTAACTCGCCTCCCAGAAGGACCATAATTCCCCTGGCCCATCACTACCCCTATTGGTGAAGACCTCCCCCGGAGGCCATCTCGTCAGTCCCCTGAGGGAGATCCCCACCTGTCAATACACCCCCTATCCTCCTCTGCCACCAGAGGATACCCCCCCTCTCAAAAGGGTTGCACCCCTCCTTCAAACCGAGGGGGTCAACCCTTCCCACCCTAACCCAGTCCCATTGCCCACATTCCCCACAGGGCAAGCAATCTATTCACCAAACCCACCACCATCCCTATCCCTTCCCTAAAAAATATACCACCCGCCCACATTAGTAATCTCCCAACCCTCCCGGTCCTGCTAAGGGCCATATCTAAGGGCATGTCAGTTCACGAAAGGTGGCCCTGACAGCCCCAAGGACATCCTCCATATCAGCAGGTGATACCCACGGGAACTGATCCCACTAAATCGGACAAGGGGGGGCTTCCATAACCTCTGGTTCTCCTATTGTAGTAAGCGTGGTGTTGAAATCGTGGTGAATCTGAGTGATTTTATCCATGAAGTAATCCACAAACATGTAATCCACAAACATGTCACAGTGGGCACCGGAATATTCCGGTTCCAGGCGGACGGAGGCCAGCCCCCTCACCACCCGGAAAAGCTCAGCAGGACAGGACTTTGCGGATGCGATAAGAGTGGCAAGGAACCCCTTGTTTGCTGCCCTCACGGCCACAGCATAGGTTCGCAAACTGGTCCTATGCTGCAATCTGTCAGTTTCATCACAAGAGCAGTGCCACCACCTCTCTAACTGCTGCCCTTTATGTTTCAGCAACTGCACAGCCTCAGTTTACCAAGGTGGCCTGCAGTGCTGACACTGAGGGAGTGGACTCCTGGGAGCCGTCCAGCTCAGTTTGGCACAGCCTCTTTGAAGTGCCGCGGACTGGTGCCGCAGCACTAGCAGCCAGGGCTCAGCCACACTAGTCTGACTCGCCTCTGTGAGGGACGGGGAGACACCAGTTGGAGGGGCAGGCACTGCTCTGGACACCCAAGGGTATGCACCACACCTGCTGATTCTAAAGTGCTTTCATTCTTCAAAGGGCTAGATAAATGGCAAGCATTATTACTGAAGTCAAGAGAGCTACCCTGATTCCCACCAGTTGAGGACCTGGCCCATGTACTTTGTAGTGAAGGTGTGAATAGGGCTATCCCCTCCCGCCCCTGGGGTTTTATTTAGTCATCATTGCTGTGCTTAACTTAGTAATGTGGGCTAACACTTGGGTTGTTTTTACCTCCATGCTAGACCTTGTATTGAAGAGCAGCTGCTGAGGGTGTGTGTGTGTATTTTCCCTTGCTTAGTGAGGAGTTGGTTTTAACAACGTAAACAGAGGACAGGAGAGAGATGTTTACTATTCTTGCTGTTTCTCTGGGAACAATGTATGCGGCACAGTGGTCGGCAGCGCTCAGTGGGGAAACGTGAAACCGAGGGCATGGAGAGATGTGAAATTGGAGAAGAATTGGAAAACATGATCAGGGAGGATAAATTAGAAAAATCATTTTTTTAAAAATTCAATTTCATAGCAAGTTCCATTTAGTTCCACAGAACGCACTGGAGTGAGGTGGCAAGCAGGGAGCCCAAATCAATCAAGATGCAAGCGCTGCACAGTATGGAAGTCAGTGGAGTTGTGCTAATTTATTTAATTACAAAATGCAGTGGCCTCATCAGTGTGAAGTTTACAAGCTGTGCAGGAGTGGGAGAGAGATTACACAGCAATGGGGAGAGGGGAGCTAATGTCCAGTTTTGGGCTCCTCTGCACAGCAGTCTAAGAAGTGAAGAATACAGTGTACAATTGGGAGGGGTAGGAGGAGGCCTTTGGCAAAGAAGGCTGGAGCTCCCAGTAAACTGGCAAGAAGGCCAGCAAGTAGGAGCGGAACATAGCCCTGCCCCTCCTCCCCACCCCCCACCCGCATAGTGGCACCAAGTGATTATTACCTAGCTCCCTCCCTGCTGGAAGCTGGTCTGGCAAAGCTACTGCTCTGGGGACAGGCTAGCCGAGAGCCTGAGGGCACTTAGGGCTGCAGCATGGGAGGTGCACTACTACCATTGGTATATCTGCCCTGCCAGTATTGCCTGCTCTACTTCACTATTCATTATTAATTATTTATTATTATTATTATTATTATTATTATTACAAGCATTCATATAGCACCAGCAATGTACCTGGCGTTTTACAAAAAACAAGATAGACACAGTCCCTGCCCGAGAGCTTACAATCTAAAGACAGGGGGAAGGGAGACAGGGAAGGGGGAACAGAGGGAGAGACAAGGGATGCGACATTCATGAGGATGCGAGAACTCAGGTACACGTTCTTGGCTTGGTTACAGTA
>QEPC01012375.1:1667477-1713411 GCA_003113815.1 Sphenodon punctatus
GAACCACCCGAACACCGAACGCCCGAACACGAACGTACAACCCGATGGCAAACGAACCGAACGGCCGAACACGAACGTACGACCTGCCCGAACAACCGAACACGAACGGCCGAACACGAACGGCCGAACCGAACGGGCGAACGCGAACGCGAGGCACGTCCGAACGGCCGAACACGAACACACGAACCGAACACGGCCGAACCGAACGGCCGAACGCGAACACACGAACCGATCGCGGCCGAACCGAACGGCCGAACACGAACCGCGATCTGTTCGCCCATGCCTATTGATCATTCTTGTTGCAAGGACTCTCTCTCATGTGCATTCCCTGATGTTTATTAAATGTCAAGCTTTTTCTGAAGCTTTCCTCGCTACTTGGCATGTACAAGGTTTCTATCCCTTTTGGATACTCTGGTATGCAGAGAAATATTAAATTACTAGCCCAGTGTCAACTGAATCCAGATCTTGTGAGACGCAGAACATATGACCCCACAAGACCATCCTTTTATTTGGGTTGTTCTAATATAATCCCTTGATGAGGTCACCTCCCACCTCTCTTCATCCAACTGTTTTGCCTGCTAATGGTGATTGCCCCCACTGCTGCGCCTTCTCTGCTGCGCATCATCAACCACTCCCTCTCTACTGGGTCATTTCCATTGGCTTTCAAACATGCCACTGGCTTCCTTATCCTTAAGAAGGCCACTCTTGACCCCTCTGAACCTTCCAGCTATTGCACCATTTTGCTCCTACCATTCCATTCGCTTTCAAGCTCCTCGACAGTCTACATGCACTGTCTTGATTACCTCTCTTCAAATTCATCCCTTGACCCCCTTCACTTGGGCTTCCGCCGTCTCCACTTGACTGAGAGTGCCCTCATCAAAATCACCAATGACCTTCTTTCTTCTCTTTGGGTGCTTGCCCATGTTACCGCGCCAGTGGAATCTAATGAGACACAAACCCCTGGTGGGGAAATTAACATGAGACTTTGAATGTGGGTGCATGGTTAAAAGCGTCATTTAAAGCGTGTCCTGTTGTTTTCAATCACAAAAGGCAAGGTTGGATTTTTCGCCCTGCCTTTTGTGATTGAAAACAACAGGAGACACATTAAATTACGCTTTTAACTGCGCACTCATGTTCAAAGCCTCACGTTAATTTCCACGCTTGGGACTTGTTTCTCATTAGATTCCCCTGGCACGGTAACATGGGCAAGCACCCTAAGGGCCTCTACTCCATTCTTGTCCTCCTCGATCTCTCTGCCACCTTCGACACTGTCGACTATGACCTCCTCCTGGATTCACTACACTCCCTTCGTTTCCTACTCTTTGTATCCCTTGAACTTCTCCTTCAACTTTTCTCTTGCTGCTACCTCCTCTACATCATTTCCCCTCTCTGTGAGAGTTCCCCAAGGCTCTGTCCTGGGCCCTCTTCTCTTTCCCCTTTACACTCTTTCTCTAGGTAAACTCATTGAATCTCACAGTTTCCAGTACCACCTGTATACGGATGACACCCCCCCCCTATCTCTCCACTCCCGTGCTCTCCTCCTCCATCCGGTCTTGTATCGCTGACTGTCTCTGACACCTCTGCTTGGATGTCACACCATCAACTCAAGCTTAATATGGCCAAGACCAAACTCATCTTCCCCCCCCAAAATGTTCTCCTCCTACTTCCCTCTCAGTTTCCATTGAGGGTGTTGCTATCCAGCCAGTCCCTTAGACATGTAGCCTGGGATTCATCTTTTACTCTGTCCTCTCCTTTACACCTCAGATCCAGGCTGTTGCCAAATCCTGCTGCTTTGCTTTGTATAATATTGCTAAAATCCAGTCCTGCCTTACTGTTGGCATGGAAAAAACTCTAGGTCACGCTCTAGTCATCTCTCACCTTGACTACTGTAACTTCCTCCTAACTGCTCTCCCCTGCTCTGATCTCATCCCCCTTATCTCCATTCAACACTCTGCTGCCAAAGTCATCCACCTAGCTCATTGCGTTGACCATGTTTAGCCACTCCTCTTTGCCCTACACTGGCTCCCTCTACAGGAATGCATTCAGAACAAGCTCCTGGTCTTCACCTTCAAGGCTTTTCATGGCCTTGCTTCCCCCATATCTCTCTGCTCTTGTATCCCGCCACATTCCTGCCTGGCTCCTCCTCTGCCCCCACCCTCACCTGTTTCCCAATCTCCTCTAAATGTCTTCACCCCTTCTCTCTTGCTGCCCCCATGCCTGGAACTCCCTCCCTGAATACATTCGTTCTGCTTCCTCCCTCCCAATTTTCAAATCCCTCTTCTGTCAGACTTTCCCTGGCTCGCCATGCATTAAATTGCATCCTCTTCCCTCCCAGGGAGTCCCTCCCTGACTCAACATCTCTTCCCTGTAACTAAGTTAAGCACGTGCACCTACATTTTCTCAACCTCAGAAATGTATCGGTATCTCTCCTGATCTCTCTTGTCTCCCTCTTGCTTGTCTCTCTTAAATTGTAAGTCCCTTGGGATAGGGACCTGTCTATAACTATTGATTGTACAGCACCAGGTACACTGCTTGTGCTATATAACTAACAAATAATAATAATCTAGGCTGGGAATGTTCAATAAAGAAAAGACAAGAGGCAGCATTTAAAATTTATTTTATTTATTGACTAAATCTAAAATCTAATAAACCTAAATCTATTTATTTAGATTTTTATCACGCCCTATCCCCAAAGGCTCAGGGCAGCTAACATCACATTAAAACACACACATATAAAATACAAAAGATTAAAACAACAAACTGCATAAAATACTCATAAACTCTGCCAAATCCTAACCCTACCTGTTAAATGACTGGCCCATATAGGCTTACACTGCCTCTGGAAGATGCTCAGACTAGGGCTTAGAGGAACCACTAAGAGTAGGGAGTTTTAGAGCTAGGGAGCAGCCACTGAGAATGCATGCCTGGGTTGAAGAGACCTGGGCCAATGATGGGATTTGCAGGAGAGTGCTCTTGGTAGATTTTAGATTTGGGGGAATGTAAAATTCTAGTTTTATATTCAATTCAATTTAAATTCAAGTTTTAAGTGTTTAAATTACACCTCAGGCTACAAATTATTATGGGATTGGCTTAAAAACCTCAAGATTTAAAATTTTTGTTTATTTTCTTTTGGCTTTGGAGTTTTTAATAGCATGCTACAATCCCATTTTCAAGTTGTTGTTTTTTTTAAAAAAAAATTGGTTGTGGAAACTCTCATTGTGGTAATTTTAGGCAACCTATGACATTGTGGGAGTGAAAGTCCCTGGGCTACTCACAAGAGTAAAGTTATGCACATGCATAAGTCTGCAGAATTGGAACTTTGCACATTTTGAACTACATTTCTTGATATAAACTTTTAAACCCACTTCTTATTTTATGCTTCTGCTAAGACCCACACACATACAGGTTTTCCTGCAAGAGCGAATTGCCTTGCAACTCTCTTTCAAAAAACGTCCAATCAAAAAAGGAAACGAACTCGGGTCTTAGCAGCTGAAAGAAGGAAGTGATTTTTCAAATACACGTATGCATTGAGTTCGTGTATGCAGTAGATATTGTGTGCCTGTTTGGGGATCTTAAGTTTTGTGTTTACAAAATTTACAGGGGATAGATGCAACCTTTAAAAAAAAAAAAAAAATTAACTTGTTTTTGGGGCCCAGCAGAACAGACAGGAACTGAGCACTGCGTCTTTAAGGAAAGCAGATGACGTTCCAGCCAGGCTGCGACCGAGGCTGGACAGATCGAAATGTCTCCACGCAGCTGTGAGCAAGTGCCAGTTTCTTTAAGGAAATTCCAAGGAGACTCCGGTCTGCTAATCAATCAGTAAGTGCTGCTTATTCATTGAGCTCTGTTACACTAGTCAGGCCCGGGGTGTGGAAGCTGGTTACTTCCTGCAGAACGATTGGAGGATATTAGAGAGTCAGCCTGTAGTGGTGGCCGTCGTGCTGCTGATTATCACCGAGATCTTGTTTGCAGCCTGAGCTGGTTTCTGTAGACTCACCACAGAGCGTTGACGACAGCAAAATAGCTCAAATGGTTAGCCTACAAGAGTTGGGAGTCAAGACTGCTGTATAGCTAGCAAATGATTGCAGTTCTCGCTTTCAGGTTCAATAAACCAATCTCCCAGAGATTGGAAATCTCTGTAGTTCATTGATATTGAAATAGCTTTACACTGGCCCCTGGGGCCTGGGTCTGATTGGGAATTCTGATTTGCAGTCTGCTCTCAGATCCATATTATTGCAGAAATTAAGAACTTGTAGGGAGCCCCTGCTCTTCATTCCATAAAATAGATTGCAAAGTAAAAAAGATCTTTAAGCAAGACTAGATATGAATGTTTACTATTTATTTAGATAACTCAGTTCAGGTGTTTAACTGAGTAATGTACATAGATTGCAACTTTATGGTGGTTTATTCAAAACGGATTACAGCTTTTAGTAGGGATGGGAATTATGGCAGTGGATAGATCCGGAATGACCCATAAATGGCCTTTCTGGATCTAAAGTTGTAAAAATCCCCAGAAAATCTGTTATGGATCCAGAGATTCTGGTTTTTGGCCCCAAAATTAACAACTCTCCACTGTGCCCTCTGGAACTGGGCACATCTTTCAAATTTTGAAAAAGGCATCCAATCCCAGAGCTCAGAGGGGGAGGGAGGGTAGGTGGGCAGAATGGCACTGCTGGTGAATTGTCATCCAGATTCAACTGACAATCATCCAACAGAACTCAGGGATAGGGTGCACATAGGGGCAGGAGTAAGCAAAACAGTACCTCACTCGCAGCAGCAGCAGGGCTCCTAAATCAGGTAAGTGGTGGGCCCTGGGGGGTGGCACAGGACTCCTGGGTTCTCTAGGAGAGGAAGTGGGGGTACCAACTGTGTGTGTGTGGCACAGGACTCCTGACTTCTCTGGGAGGGGAGGTACAGGGGTGGTGGTGGCACAAGATTCCTGGGTTCTGTGGGGGGGAAGTTGGGGGCTTGGTGGTACATGGGTCCTGGGTTCTCAGGAAGGGGAGTTGGGGGGTACAAATGGTGCTGGGGGGGTTGTGAGTATTATTCTTAATATTCTACCTTCTCGATGTAAAATTTAAAAGGCAGCCACCACAATGTCTGTAAGTGACTCTGCCCAGGCCAGTGTTGCTGAGAGCATCGCCCTGGGTAAGTGTTGGCTTAACCCTGAGCCCAGAGTCTCACCCCACTGCCTCTAGCCCCCCACTCCACAGCCTCTAACCCTAGGACCTTACACCACCAGCTCTAGCCCCTCATCTTAATCCCCCTACCCCATCCCCACAGCCTCCACACCCACAACCTCCAGCCCTAACACCCCACAACCTCTAGTCCCCAAACCCACAGCCTCCAGCCCTAACACTCCACCCCAAAGCCTCTATCCTCCCCTCCCACCACTGCCACCTTGCCTCTAGGTCAGGGACCCGAGTTCACTGCACCAAAAAATCTTAAATTCTGCCACCAGTGAAGCCAAATTCTGTAAATTCACTGTGAGCGCCCCAGAATTCCCACCTCATATTAAAACCCCAGACCTCCCTCACCCAAACATAGGGCCTTCAGACCCGCCCCCTCACACAATTAATCTCCCAGGGGCCTACTTACCCTCGGGTCATGGTCACACCTCCCGGACAGATGGCAGCTGCAGCAGCAGTTTTCATTTGGGGTCAGGCGACAGGTTCATGCCTGAGCCAGGATTTAAAGATCCTGTAGACAGCCCCCATTGCATTGTCACTGCAATTTCAGCCTGGCACTGCGAGGATTGGCTGATTCTGCAAAAATCACTGCAAATTGCAGCAATGCAGTCAACTCGGGTCCCTGCTCTAGGTACACTGCCTCGCATCCACCTGCACACCACACCTGACCTCTACCATCAGGTGGTCTTTTCTTTTCACTGTCATAAGGACTCAGAACTATGAGCGACAGTGGAAAGAAGACAAAGACCAAGTGTGGGACTCTCAGCAGTGATGAGCTACTGCCTGAGTAGCTCACTCGCTCTGGCTCAGGGACCCCCTGAGGTCAGGCCACCACCTCTTGCCCACTGGGACCACCCGCACCCAAGCGGGCCTGCTCTGGACATGAGGTGAGGCCCAAGCAGAGACTGGGAGCAGTGGAGGTTGCCTCCCCATGGTGTTGGCTTCTGGCAAGAAGATGGGGCCTTCTTCCTCCCGTCTGCTGGCCACCTCAACTGCTGCTGTCACTAGCACCAAGCATCCCTTTGCGCCAGCTCTCACTAGCACGCAACACAGCACACCTGCTGCCCGTGCACCTTGCCCTGCTGACACGCATCACAGCACACCTGTTCATTCCTCATCCCTCACTGCCATGCACCCTACCATACAAACTGTTACCACTCCCCTTCCACTAGGCCCAGCAGTGTCACAACCACTGCCGTTGTGTTCTCCTCCCCCCTGCTCCCATGTGTTGGTTCCCTCCCAGGAGCCAGCACAAAGAGGATCACAACTTCAGTGTGGTCCCACTTCCGACTTGTGGAGGGAGATTTCACAAAGACCGTGTGCATGCACTGCAGTGTCTGGGTCAGTCCGGGTAGAGATGCAATGCATCTCTTGACCTGAGGCCTACAAAGCCACTTGGCTTGGCCCAGCACCACAGGAACCCAGTGGTTCTTCCTGAGGCCCTGATCAAGCAGCATTGTGGGTGGTGGCAGTTGCAGAGCGTGGGGAGGAGGGACCCTCTCCCTCTGCAGCAGCTACCCTGGGCCTGTCTTGTGCCAATCCTTCCCCCGTTCCCCCCCCTCCTCCTCTTGCCCCCGACCACCATGATCCCCAACACAGCCCTTACCCCAACCCATTCTACCTGAGCTTCTGCAGAAGCAGCTGTTTGTGCCCGGCCACCCCTGTGCTGTTTCCATCACCAGGGCAATTGGGGAGCTGATTGCCCTAGATGAGAAGTCATTCAGACTGGTTGAGCAGTTCAGGTTCCAAAGGCTGCTTTGGGTGTTGGAACCCAGGTACAGGACCCCCTCACACAATGGGTGTTTTTAGACACACATTTCTCCTGGATGTTTGCTGTAACATCCAGAACTTTCTGTGTGTCTAAATCACTCATCCAGATCTTAAACATCTTGATCTTTGAACTTCTGCTTGAAACTTCTCCCAGAACTTTTGTGTGTAAAAGGTTCTCCTGGTAAACTGCTTTGCTCCAGGCAGCTGTGGTCACTTGGTTTCCATGGCAGCCTGTCATGTCTAGAGCTGTGGCTACTTTAGGCTGCCTCAGGGCAGTGTGTGTGTGAAAAATGAATCTGGAACTTACTTGTGGACTTGTAAACCCAGAAGATTGTAACATCTGGAACTTTAACGTGTGTCTAAAAATGCCCAGTATCTTCTGCTCGAAAGTGATCCTGTCCCTGTACAGGAGGGTGCAGTACTGACTACTGGAAGGTTTTCCAGGACCAAGAGTGCCGTGGTACACTTTACCACAGACCTGTAGATCAGTACCAGCATGGTACATGCCTATATGGCACTGTCTGTGCAATCGTTGCAGTTGCCACTAATTCCTGCCAAAGTAGTGGATAGGTTATATTTATTTATTTATAAAATCATTTACTACCCCTCCCCTCCTGCTCCAAGCAGCCCAGGGTGGCTTACAACATGTGTTAAAACACATAAAATCAATACAGCAACAAAAAATACAATAAAAAGAGAGGCAGAAAACCCAAACCACCCCCCTCCCCATATCCCACCCTACACTCCATCTCCCTCGCCAAATGTCAGGCGGAACAGCCAGGTTTTACGCATACAATGGAAGGAGGGGAGATCTGGGGCCACCCGGGCCGCCAACAGGAGGGAGTTCCACAGTCTAGGTGTGGCCACTGAGAACGCCCTTTCAGACCTCGAGAAGGGCGCCCCCAGTGGACTGCAGAGGCCACTCCAGAGCGTGGATAGCGAGGCAGTTCCACAGGTAAGTCGGGCCAAGGCTGTGTAGGGCTTTATAGGTCAAAACCAACACCTTGAATCGGGCTCGGAAGACTATAGGCAGCCAATGCGGAGTCCGGAGCACCGGTTTAATGTGTTCACGGTGACCTGTCCCTGTAAGGAGACGGGCCACAGCATTTTGCACTAGCTGCAGTCTCTGGACCATCACCATAGGTAGCCCCACGTAGAGTGCATTGCAGTAATCCAATCTCGAGGTAATGAAAGCATTGATGATGGTAGCCACGTCACTATCTGAAACATACCGCTGAAACTGTTGCACCAGATGTAATTGGCGAAACGCACTCCTCACCACAGCCCCCACCTGGAGACAGGGCCGGCCGCACATGGCCCCGCAACCAGATGGGGACCCACACTTGCCTGGCTGGGCAGCAGGCTTCAGCCAGCTTCTCCCCCAATAAGCTCCCCCAATAAGTTCTTCTGCCTCCCCTCCCTGGCTCCAGACCCCATCCCTCACCTGCCTCTCCCTCCTAGGAGCGGGGACACCAGATCGGACTGGGAGATAATGCTGTTTGTTTACAAACAGCTCCTCCCCATGTGCTGATCAGAAGGTTGCTACCTTGTGAAGAAGGTTCTTCGAGATGGCTCCCAACATTCTCACAACTGGGTTGTGCATGCTCACCCTATTCAAATAATAGACCACGTGATGGTCTCGAGCTTCTCTGGTATAAAAAGCACTGACTCTCCCCCCGCCCCCCTCAGAATGACAGTTCCTTCCAACCCTTTAGAAATATAAGAAAAGAATTCCATGCGGGGCTGGAAGGGTGGGTGTTGTGAGAATGTTCGGAGCCATCGCAAAGAACCTTGTTTACAAGGTAGCAACCTTCTATTCTTCTTCGAGTGGCTCCTCACATGATATTTTTACATGGCTCCGCTGGGTGGGGAGTCAGTGCATGGACAGGGCATGCACACGGCTGCACACGCATCCCCACCACTCATCCACACCCACATAGTAACCACCGTTTCCCCTGGTTGCTCCTTGTGTGGGGACGAGTGGGGGTGGGTGGGTGAATGGGGAAGCGTGTTAGGCGGACGCGCACGTACCCCCACTCACCATGGGCGTGTGCACTGTGTTATTCACATGGGGCTCACCCACCCATGAACGCACAGAAATCTGCGTGTTCATGGCTGGGAGAGACCCATGTAACAAGGACCACATTCTCACAACTGTCTTATTTATACACTATCTTATGTAGAAATTTCGGATGTAAAGCAATATCTATTCTGTCTTGGAAAATAAATCTGCAAATATGGTGCTGAGATTATTATGGCTGCTATTTCACTAACTCTTCTTAATGAAGTTATTGTCAACAGGAATACTGTCTTTAAACCCGCACCCCATAACCAGTTCATTTGCGCCCCCCATATAATCACTTCAATCTGCCCCAGAGGCACAAATTAAATGGTTATGGGTGGGGGCAGCATGAAGTGATTATATGGGGGCGGGGGCGCAAATGAACTGGTTATGGGGTGGGGGCAGTATGAACTGATTATAGGGGCACAGCTGAACTGGTTATATGTCTCTTTTCATGGCATAATGCGCTTAATAAGCTAGCTGCATTTTGGGTGTCTTGTGTGTTTGATAGCAGCACCTTTGGACCAGTCGCAACACATGTGTGCACAAGGCACAGGTGGCACTGGCAGCAAGAAGCAACAGGCCCTGGAGACCAGACTGGCTAAGCTCACCCCGCCCCTCCAGTAAGGCAGTGGACGCAGTCAGTCTCTCTGTGCCTGCCTTACTGCCTGCCCGGCTGCCCCTTCAGTGGAACCACTCCTGGGGAGTGGTGGTGGACGCTCGGCTGGGGAGGTGGGGGGGGAGCATTGGGAGGCCGTGCTTCTCCATGGTTGCTTGGAGTGGTGGAGAATGGGAATCCTTCCTGTCCAGAGGGAGTAAGTTTTATGTAAATTTACATATTTGCATAATTAGGTGGGGCCTAATTATGCAAATTAGGCCCCGCACCAATACTTCGCACATGGCCTCAAACCCTGGGGCCGGCCCTGCCTGGAGATCCAGGCAGAACTGCGGATCGAGGAGCACAATCAGACTATGGACCTGGGATACCAGCAGAGGATGAACCTCATCAATGATGGGAACCGCCACATCCACTGCCCTTCCCACCACTATTACTTCCATCTTGACGGGATTCAACTTCAGTTGACTCACCCTCATCCAATTCCCAACAGCTGCCAGACATCGGGTAAGCACCAAGACTGCCGGGTCTGGGTCGGATAAAAATGAGAGGTAGAGTTGGGTGTCATCAGCATATTGATGACACCACACCCCATACCATCTTACGACCTCGCCAAGTGGCTGCATATTTGAACAAGAGCAGGGACAGAATAGAACTTTGCGGGACACCACACGTGAGATCCCGTGGAGATGAAGAACAATCCAGAAGCACCACATGCTGAGTTCTCCTGGCCAGGAAGGAGCAGAACCAGTCAAGAACGATCCTGCCCGCTCCAGCTCGATCCTGCAAGCGAGTCACCAACATCTCGTGGTCAATGGTATCAAAAGCAGCCGACAGATCTAACAAAATTAGCAGGGTCGAATGACCCTGATCTAATTCATTGCGAAGGTCGTCGGCCAAGGCCACAAGCGCAGTCTCTGTGCCATAGCCCGGACGAAAACCAGACTGAAAGGGATCCAGATAACCAGTGCGGTCTAGATGCACCTGCAGCTGCTGGGCCACCACCTACTCAATAACCTTCCCTAAAAAGGGAAGGTTAGAGACTGGCTGATAACTGGTGAGGAAATCAATGTCAAGTGATGGTTTTTTGAGCAGAGGCTGCATCACTGCCTCTTTGAGGCAGCCCGGCACTCTGCTCTCCCGAAGGGAGGCATTGATCACCCCCGCCAGCGACGGCTCTACCGTCTCCCAGCTGACCTTAACCAGCCAGGATGGGCATGAGTCAAGTTCACAAAAGGTGGCCCTAACAGCCCCAAGAACATCCCTTGCCCCAGCGGACGACACCAACTGAAATTGATCCCACAAAACCGGACAAGGCGGTACTTCCAGAACCTCTGGTTCACCCACACCCACTGCAATGGGTCTCAGGGTGAACCATCCGAATCGGTTCTACACCCCACTGGGGGCAGACATGTGCCAGGAGACGTGCTCACAGACGGTAATGATCCGTCCATGACAAGGGTTCTGCTGACAACTCCCCCATTAATGAATTCCCTGCCTCAAGGCCAGTGCAAAAAATCAGGTCCAGGGTATGCCTCCCATCATGCGTTGGGCCGTTGACAATTTGGGAAAGACCCATGGAGGCCATGAACTCACGCTCTGCATTACCAAGACTGGCGTCAGTATGTATGTTAAAGTTCCCCAAGACTAATGTCTTCGAGGAGCGCAACACCACATCTGACACCAGCTCCGTCACGGCGAGTAGGGATGCTGCTGTACAGGTAGGTGGATGGTATACCAGCAGCACCCCCAATCTGTCCCTTGCCAAATCAAACAGAAGATGGAAGCCCTTTACCCCTGATATGGCCTTCACCAGATACCTCTTGACAGACTATAAATCCTTAAAAAATAATGGCTACACTGTTCCCACCGTCCTCCGACCGAGGCTGATATTGCACGGAGTACCTGGCCGGCACGAGGTCCGCCAATATAGGCCTCGACTCATCATCCAGCCAGGTCTCTGTAATGCACACGAGGTCGGCGTCATGGTCCAGGATTAACTCCTGGCCTGATGGATTTATTAACCACCGACCTCGCGTTTAACAGCATCAGACTCAGACCAGGGGTCCTCTGATCATGACCCACTTTGTCACCTACTTAGGGGGAAAAGAGAGGGACAGGCAACAAACACCTGACCTGTCTCACAGATTTCACACACCCCCCCATAAGGCCCATATCTCTCCTGCCACATCACGACCCCAATGGCTGCAGCCCCCCCTTGGACAAATCCACCCAGCTGCTCCGCCCACATGGTGAGGGAGATTCCCTCCCCACCAATTCCCCCATCCCACCTGCTCACACTGGGCAGGATCTCACACTACCCCCTCAGACCCCTTTCCCTGTATCACACTGGGAGAAAAGATCCCCCTCCCCAACCCACTCCTTCTCCAGCCCCCCTCACACAGAGGCCAGAGAAAATCCCCAACCTCCCACAACATAATACCCCCTATCCAAAACACACAACCCTCCTCACAAGACTTCCCTAAACAAATACCCAGCCCACCATCGCACCCCCCACAGTCCCACTAAGGGCCACACCAAAGGGCCCTTTGGTGCACACCTGCGGTGCTGCTGGGCCACAGGACGCTGATATCTTCCTCCAACTTCCAGAAGTCCATGCGTGAGGACTTTCCCAGCCTCACCCTCTCTCCTCCCTCAAGGAAGGGGGGTGATGTCACCTGGGGCCGGGATATGTCTGTCCCGGGGGGTGAGCCCTCAGGGTCTCCCAGCCCTGGACCTTGACCCCTGAGGAGCTGGCAGCAGTGGGTGGGACCAGCAACAAAAGCAGTGGCAGAGGCAGCACAGGTCTGGAATCACCCAGGAAGTGATTGGTCTGTTAATTGTTCCTCTCTCTCCTCAGTGCGTGCCTAAGTGCTCCACCGATAAAGGCTACGGAAACATAGGCAAAGTTTCCTGGCCACCATGACTCCCACAAATGGCCCGACCAACGGCCGACACCCTTTGGGTGGTTGTGCCAGCAGCACTGTGATGACAGTGACCTTGGCTGGTGCACCCACCTGTCCAGCATGCCATTCAGTGCGTGGAGGATGTTGCCTACCATGTGGCTCTCATCAAGCATCTGGTCATGCAACAGTGCCCATTGATGCTCTGCAGCAGACACTGCCTCCCCAGTGCTGCTGCTGCTGTGGGTACCTTTTGGAGGCATTGGTGGAAGAGCCAGCAGAGGGCATGGAGTGGGTTCCGGAGGTCCAAGATGTGACTGACGTGTCACATAATCTGGCAGAGCCCTCCTGCCCTGCTGGCACTGACCACTTGGCCTATTGGGCTCAGAAGATGCAGGTGTGGCCTCCACTTGCGAAGGAGGTATGTCTTGTGCCCTTCTACCATCAGAAAGCATTTTTAGCGTGACTGTGTACATTGTCAGCCCCCATCGGTTCTGCATGTACCTGAAGACCATGAAGCAATTGGCTTTCCTGAAAACCAACCCCCCTCTCCTGGGTTCATGTAGGAGAAAAATTGATGTGGGGCCGGGGCCCCTCGCCTCATTCTTTTCAGCTCTTTTGACTTGCCTGGTGAAAGACCCTGTGTGGTCTGAAATCTTGCATACGCTCAGCAACAGAAGTTGGTCCAATGAGTTTTCATCTGAACCATTTTGAATGTCGACCAGACTTGTACTGCCAACTGCAGTCTGTAATTGCCTGTCTTGCCTCCATGATGAGTAGAGTACTACTGCCCCCTGTATTGAGAGAGGTGCTACTCTGAGAGGCTTTCCCTCAAGCTCTTCCCTCAGCTAGTTCAATTCTTTCTCCTCTCTCTGCTTGCATCTCCTCTAACCCCTTGCCTCTACTATTGCAACCCCCTCCTAGCTCCCCTTCCCTCACCGGACTCCTTCCTAGCCTGTTGCCTGATAGTAGGGAGAAGCCTGTTCTTGTGGGTTGGGAGGGAGCCCCTTGCTTTGTGCAGTTTCTGCATCTTCTCTCTGCAGGTCTCCAGCTGCCTGACTGATTGGCAACTTCATCGTGGAAGGCCAGTTAAGCTAAGTGACATGTCAAGTTGATTTTCTCATATGGCATGCAAGGTATGCTGCAAAGGGATGGGTGAGTCAAGTTCAGACCCTTTTATTAGTCCATCCCCATGTACTCTCAGGTGCCTGACACTGCCATCACAGTGCTGTTGGCATAACCTATCCACTAATTTGGCCTGGCTGGTTGCCTACCAACTATCACCTGAGTGTTCCCTGCTCCTTCAGCTTGAGCTGGAGATGCCACTCCATTCCACAGAGCATGGATGAGTGGTCGGCCTAGAAGACCCATATTCCAATGGTTTTAGCCATTCCAGTGTTCACTTTTGGCAAAGGGCCCACAGCGGGTCTCATTTTATGTAGCACAAAACGCTAACAGACTGATGAACTGGGAGGGAGAAGGGATACAATTTTGTTTCTAGTTTACTGTTTTGTGCCTGAATCCGTGCACATAAGAATTGTAAAGCACTTGGAATATTACATGATAAATAACACATAAGAGATGCTATATAAGTGGCTATAGAAAGGCTGCATTTGTCTTGAGTGGCAATAATATTTCACACAAGGAGCTCAAGTCACGTTACTGAAGCTTTCTTGGTGGTAAACTGAATGACTGAAGGTGATTTTAAAATGCCATGGCTATTGCAGTGATTAACGTTTTGTTTCTCATTGACTTAAATGGAGAAAATCCTTCCCCCATTGAATTCAATGGGAATCTGAAACTGGGAATCGGCAAGTGTAAAAAGATCTGGAATTTAAAAAGGTCCCGAAGTGTAAAATCTGTACCTGAAATTCCATCCAGAATCCCACCCGTAGCTTTTAGTCACATCGGGGCTAGATGCAGGCAAATGCAGACTGTGCAACTGCACAGGGCCCCACATGTGCCCGCCAATACAAGGGGTGGTTCTTGAATGAACTTATGATGCAAAATGTGAGAGACTGGTGTGAAATATGGGCCCATAGGTCCTCAAATGCAGGGAACTCCGATCTAGGGAGAGTCTGCAATAATTCAGGAGGGGGTCCCAACATATAGGGATTATGATTAAACTAGAAACATCATGTGCATAACATACTGGCCTGTGAGGGCCTGCAATACAGGGATCCCAGGGCCCGGAAGAAGGGGTTATGTTTTAACTGAACATGAATGATGGTAACACCCTTCTTTGGTGAGGCAGTTGTGTGTCCATCAAACATTCTGTTAGGAGGGGGGCCTATGCCACCCTTTTGTACTGCACTGAAACTACCACAGATCAGGCACTGAGTTGCGTTGAAATCAGTGGGAGCTGTACAGACAAATCCCCTGCCCATATCATTCTTAGAAAATTTCAATCAATTTCAATTGTTGCAGCAGAAAACAGTAGCCAGTGGACCACAGCTGTTGGCCATATTTTTCAACCCACAGAGTAATACAGGTATTTCACCTAGAGCTAATTAGTCTGTCATGTGAGCAACCCCTTGTATCCAAACCCCAGTAAAAGTAACAGTTGCTTTTCTGGGATAATCAGTGACAATTTAGAATCCATTCCTGTAGTAATAGAAATAGATGAGCTTTCCTATTGCCTTCAATGGAGCAGGACTTTTAGTTTCGTTCTTTTTATATTTTAAACTTTCTTTTACTCATGAACTTGCATCCTAACATCCCTACAATCAATTAAAATATTTACATGTGCATTTTGTGCCATTCACTTAACATCTTTCACATTTTTTCTTTCTTACAAGTTCCTATTTTTTTTCTTTAAGGAGAGTTTCCAGTGTGCTTTGTCCCAGTTATTTAGTGGCACCAAAGCATACTGCCCTATTAATGAGCAATTTTTGATTCCATTTCTCATACATTGAATTGTTCTGGTGAATATGGTATCCGCCGTTCTTGGCACATGTAGTACAGCAGAAAATAAAGTGCTAGCATTGCAACTATGTACAATCATAGTTCTTCCTCTTTCCTATAGTATTTATTTTGCCTCGCATCCAGTGAGGGCAGATCATCAATGTTTAATATAGCAAGTAGTAAAAGTTAGTACCTAGCAAGTAACTCATGGTGTCAACCTTTTTCTGGAATACTAATATTGATGTTCAACCACAAGAAGAGAGTGCACTCATGGGTACCAGTGAACAGCATTGCTTTCTCCCTGTTTTTTTTCTACTCTCTATATGCATTTCCTTTATTGTTCTATTCAGCTCTGCGTTATAAAGAAGGCATTACTAAGTCATAGTTGGTACACTTCTAAATTGGTCCCATTATGCAACTAATGCTACTATTTGAATAGCCAGACACACCACCTCCAATATCATTTTTTTTAAAAATTCAGGTAGATTTTCATGTTAAACTTTTCACTTAAATTATTGATCCATAGTCATGTTTAATGGGCAATTTTCAGTCTTAAAGCTTGGAAAATAGAATAGGTTTTTGTGTATAGTGTATGTCTTTATGTAATTTATCAATCTGGAGAGAAGTATCAAGTGGGTTCCTGCAGTGCTCAGTCCTGGGTCTAGTGCTAATCAACATCTTTATTAATGATTTGGATGAAGGGGTGGAGGAAGTACTTATCAAGTTTGCAGATGACACAAATCTGGGAGAAGTTAACACATTGGAAGGTAGAATTAAAACTAAGAATCTTTGGAAATCTGGGCTGAAATTAACAAAATGAAATTAATCTGAGATACATGTAGAGTTCTACATCTGGGGAAGAAAAACCATGACCTAAGGATTGTTTTTGATCACAAACTGAAAATGAGTTAGCAATGTGATTTAGCTGCAAAAAAGGCAAATGTAATTTTAGGCTGCATTAACAGAATCATTGTTAGAGTTAGCAGAAGTAATAATTCCACACTCTTTGGCACTCATCAGACATCACCTGGTGTACTGTTTCCAGAGTTGGGCACCACCTTTTAAGGAGGACATTGACAAATTGGAGCGAGTTTAGAGGACATAACATTAGTAGTGCCATACTGAGTCAGACCAATAGTCCATCAAGCCCAGCATTTTGTCCTCTGACAGTGGCCAATCTCAATCGCATGGGAGAAGAACCAAGTCACAATGGTCAATCCATTCCCCGTTGTTCACTTCCAGCTCCCGACAGTAAGAAGTTCATTCCGTAAGCTACTTTGTTTAATAGCCATTAATGGACCTACTCTCCAAGAACTTTACCGGTCCTTTTTAAAACTCAGCTATACTACTGACCTTCACAATGTCCTCTGGTAACAAATTCCATACGTTAATTATGCGTTGAGTGAAAAAGGAGAATTGGTAAACTACCTTTCGGTGAATTCCTTTCTCTCTTACACTCCTTATCCTCCTCCTGCTGGGTAGCTCTGCCGCTTGACCGATAGGAGGTAGATGAGTCTTTTTCTTGCGCGCATGCACCTCCAGAGCTACCCAGCTACCATTCTCCAGTCTGTATAATAGCCGAGTGCCCCTGTAATCTTACTACTTGTAAAAAACAAAACTATAAACTGTAACAGTAAAATTAGGAACCTAAACTTCGATTACCTAACTGTCTTTAGTTAAAACTGACTGATAATTGACTGCCTGAGTACGTTTGGATGGCTCTCCCCTCTATTTGTAGTTACACTTAGCTGTCTGGCACGGAGGGCCGGAGGAGGATTGTATGAGAGAAAGGAATTCACCGAAAGGTAGGTTACCAATTCTCCTTTCTCCTCTTACCTCCTTCTCCTCCTCCTGCTGGGATGTACCCAAGCAATATCCAGGCAGACACTATTTCGGGTGGGAACCGACAGCACTGGGAGAGTCCAGTACCACCTGCAGCACCCGTCTGCCAAATGCTGCTTCTGCTGATTGAAACACGTTGATTATATTATTATTTATTAACAAATATTAATATAGTGCCAGCAGTGTACCTGGCACTTTACAAAGTAATATAGACATGCTCCCTGCCCCTAGGGCTTACAATCTGAGAGACAGGAGCTGGGGGAGAGACATAGGAAGGGGCACAGAGGGAGAGACAAGGGGTCTAACATTCATGAAGATGCGAGGTCTCAAGTGCACGTACTTGGCTTGGTTACGATGAGAATGACAGCAGGCAGGTCCATGTTGCAAGGATAAGGGTAAACCGATCGTAGGTATAGGAATAGTGGCTCAGCAGGATAAAGAGTCAGACAGAGCAGAGCGAAAGAGGTGAGTTTTAAGGAGAGATTTGAAGGTATGAAGGGAGGGGGCAAGGCGGATGTGGACAGGGAGGGAGTTCCAGGCATGGGGGGCAGCAAGTGAGAAGGGACGAAGGCGCTTAGGGGAGCAGGGAAGGCGTGGAAGGGTGAGAGAAGGGACAGAGGAGGAGCGAAGTGCACGGGCTGGAGTATGGAGGGCGATAAGTGCAGAGAGGTAGGGGGGAGCAAGGTTGTGAAGAGCTTTATAGGTGAAGACTAGGAGCTTGTGCAGGATTCGTTCAGGAAGGGGAAGCCAGTGAAGCGAAGAGAGGAGGGGCTGCACATGGTCGAAGCGACTGGCGAGGTAGATGACCCTGGCAGCAGAGTTTTGGACAGAGATGAGGGGAGAAAGGTGAGACCGGGGAAGGCCAGTGAGAAGGAGGTTACAGTAATCGAGGCGAGAGATGACCAGAGCATGAACAAGAGTTTTGGCAGACGAGACAGAGAGAAAAGGGCGAATCTTAGCAATGTTATGGAGGGAGAAGCGACAGGATTTAGCAACAGAGTCAATGTAGGGTTTAAAAGAAAGGGGTGAGTCAAAGATGAAGCCTAGGCTACGGGCTTGGGGGACAGGCAGGATGGTGACTCCATCAATAGTTATTGACAGTGAGGAAGGAGAGGAAGGATGAGGGGGGAAGATAAGGAGTTCAGTTTTAGCCATGTTGAGTTTGAGTTGACGTTGAGACATCCAGGTAGAGATGTCAGAGAGACAGTTGATGAGACGAGCTTGAACAGAGGGAGAGAGAGAGGGAGAAGAGAGATAGAGTTGAGTGTCATCAGCATAGAGGTGGTATTGGAAGCCATGGGAGGCAATGAGTTTGCCTAAGGATGAGGTATAGATCGAGAAGAGGAGAGGGCCAAGAACAGAGCCTTGAGGATCTTATAGTGCTTCACAAACGTGTGCAGAGAAGCCCATGTTGCTGCCTTACAAATTTCCTCGTAAGAGGCGTATGATGTGGCTGCGCTGCATACCGAGTGGGCCCAAATTTGCAGGGGAGGAATCCTTCCCTTAGCCTTATATGCCTCTACAATTGATTGTTTCACCCACTTGGACAGTAGTGTCTTAGAAGCCTTGAGCCCCTGAACTACTCGGGGTGACAGAAGCCTGGCTGCCCTAATGAATCTCCTAAGAAGAAATAGCCCTGTTAGTGGATGCTCTAAGCACCGAGTCTATTGCAGCGACCTGCCTTGCTAAAGTGTTGGCCCTAAGACCCTTATCCAATTCCCGCTGCAGGAAGTCCAGGACCTGTGGAACCCCTGTCTTGCACGGGTTTTGCCCCTGCTGCAGGGACCAAGTCGCGAACATCTTCCATGTGGCCTGGTAAGCTCTCCGGGTGGCCGGTTTTCTGGGCCTTTGGATAGTGTTGAGAACTGCGTCGGTGTAGCCTCTCTTTTTTAACGGAGCATTCAATCGCCATGCTGTTAGTTTTAGGGTCTAAATTTCTGAACATAAGACTGGTCCGTGGGAGAGGAGATCTGCCCTTAGTGGAAGGTGCCTGTACTGGTCCTGGCTGAGCTCTATTAGCTCTGAAAACCAAGGCCTCCTGGGCCACCAAGGAGTGACTAAGAGGAGTAGTGCATACTCCTTGCGTGCTTTGGCTATTGTTCATGCAATCAGCGGAAATGGCGGGAAGGCATAAAGCAAGCCCTCGGGCCACGGCTGATTCAGTGCAACCATTGCCTCAGCTTCCCTGCATGGTAATTGTGTCATGAAGCGAGGTAATTGTGCATTGTCCTTGGTAGCAAATAGGTCTACTTGCGGTAGGCCGAACCACCTTGTTATGTCCCTGAACACTAACCTGTTGAGGCCCCACTCGTGGGGTTCCAGGATTTGACGACTCCGCCAGTCTGCCCTTACATTGTCCTGGCCTCTGATATGAAGGGCCTTCAGTGATGCTATGTGCATCTGTGCCCATGTGAACAACTTGACCGCCTCCTGGTGTAATGATGGTGCTCTGGATCCCCCCGGTGGTTGGTGTACGCCTTCACCGTCACATTGTCGGTGTATATTAACAGGTGTGACCGGGTGAATGTGGGGAACAGCTGCTGTAAGGCGAGTTGTATGGTCTTCAGTTCCAGAAAATTAATTTGTTGCTGTGCCTCTCTCTGTGACCAGAGACCCTGTACTGATCGGGTTGCTGTGTGTGCCCCCAGCCCTTGAGGCTGGCGTCCGTGGTCAGTACTTCTCTTGTTGGTTCCATGAGTGGTACGTCCTCCTGGAAGGTTGCGGGCCTTAACCACCAGGACATGGATCTTTGCAGGAGTCTTGGGATGGTTACCCAGAGATTGTGCCCGCTGCTAAGCTCGCGCTGGAAAGGCCTTAGCCGCTTCTGTAAGGGGCGTAGATGGAACCTTCCTCACGTTACCTGGGCAGGATATGAGTAGCCCCAGTAGTGTTGCCAGCTGTTTGAGCCTCATTTGTTTGCTCACTCTGAGGATCTTCACCAGTTTCTGGATCTTCTGTATCCGGGACTGGGGGACCAGTGCGAGGTCGAAGTTGGTATCGATGATGGTTCCCAGATGCTCCAGTCTTTGTGTCAGTCCGAGATGGCTTTTTTCCCTGTTTACAAGGAATCCGTGCTGCTCCAGAAAAGTGATTGTCTTGTTGAGGTCCGCCCTTGCCTTCTCCGGAGAGTGGGCCCGGATCAGTAGGTCAGCCAGATACGGGTGGATGTGTATCACTTCCACTTGGAGGTTCTCCACGAGTGGAACCAACACCTTCTTAAAAGTCCTGGGGGCTGACGATAGGCCGAAAGGGAGGGCCCTGAACTGCCAATGTTCGTCGTCGTAGGCGAACCTGAGCCACCTCCTGTGCGGTGCCCAGATTGGGACATGCAGGTATGCCTCTCTGAGGTCGAGACACACCAGCCAATCGTCCTTCTGGATGCTGCGACAGATGGACATCACTGTCTCCATTTTGAATCTTCTTTTTCTTACGTGGCGGTTGAGGGCCTTCAAGTCCAAAACTGCTCTCCATTGTTCTAGTTTTTTGGAGACCAGAAACAAGATAGAGTAAAGGCCTGAATAGTGGTTGTGTGGCGGCATCCTTTCTATGGCCTTGGTGTCTGCTCACCTTTTGATCTTACCAGCCAATGCGTGATGCTTTGCAATATCCTTTGATCGTGGGGATGTGAGAAATCTGCATCTGGGGATGTGAGAAATCTGCATCTGGGGATGCTCTGCAGCTCGATGAAATAGCCCCTTTTCACACAAGAGAGTACCCAGGAGTTTGTGACTGATTGGGCCCATGCCATGTGGAACTGCTGTAGCCTGCCCCCCCACCTGAGCGTCTGCATAGTCACGCTTCTTGCCTTGCGTGAGTGAACCCCGCACCTCTTGCTCTGCGCCTATCATATCGTCCTGCTCTGAATCCCCTTCCCCTGAAGGTGAAGTTGGGGAAGGGGAAGTACCCTCTCTGAGATTGGGCATGGAACCTCCTGGAGGTGCCTCCGAATCCCCTGAATCAAAACGAATGCCCCCGAAAGGAGCCTCTCTTTGTACTCACTTGCTGGCGAGTTCTTGGTTTGTCTTTACTGGAAGCCTCCTCCAGCACCTTTTCTAAGCAAACTCCAAAAAGTTTAGAACCCTTGTATGGGCAAGCAGCAAGCAGATTCTTTGCTGTTAATTCCCCATCCCAGGAATGTAACCACACGCTATGCCTGGCCGCTATGCTATTTGCCACCGCTTTGGCGGACCATGTTAAGGTGTGTTGTGGTGTCTCCTAGGAAGGCTGGTGCCATGCAGATCCTAGAGTTAATCCTTTGTGATCTCCTTTCTGAGATCTCGGGGTCTTGCAACTCCTGCATCCAGGCCAACATGGCCCTGGATACATAGGAAGCTATAATGCTCATTTTCAGAGATGCTGACGTGGACTCCAGAGCCCTCCTAAGGGTTGTATCCACCGCTCTATCGGTTGCATCCCAGGGGTGACAGTCCCCCTTGGTTGGGAACACTGTTTGTCTAGCGAGGGATGCCGGCCCCACATCCACCTTTGGGCTTCTGAACATTGATTCCTTCTTTCTCATGAATGAATACAGTGAATCTTGCGTTTTATTCATTTTATACCCCTTGTCTGGGTGCTTCCACTCTTTGAGGACTAAACGCTCCAAGGCCTTATCGAGTGGGAGCCCCTGATCCCTGCCATGAACTGTAGGGATGTAGTGCCTAGTCTCTTCCTCTTGGGAATCTGAGGAATCCCCCTTGGAGGACTTCTCCTTAAGCTGCAGTCTTTATAACCTGGGCTACGAGCTCATTCCTGCACTGTGCGGGAAATTGTCGTTCGCTGTCTTTTGGGTCAGATGTAGACTTCCCCCCCATTCCCCCTTCTCTAAGTCAGAAATTTCTTGGTCTGACGCTGAGGCTGAACCAGACTGTCTGCTGCTGGGTAGAGGCCCTGTGCAGACTCTCCAAGGTGTTCCCCCTGCTCACTCTCCTCAGAACAGTTAGAGGAGTCCAGCAGAACGTCTGCGGCTCCCTCTGGTGGTCGTTTTGGCTTCTTTTCTGGCGCCCCTAATTTTCCCGCCTTGGGATGTTTTTTACTAGGCCTGACTGATGGGGATCTCTTTCTTTTACCCTTTGAATGTGCCAGCTTGCCCAGCGCAACCATAATTTTTTCCATTGATTTTTCCAGGGAGGCTAACTGTACCTGGGTATCCTGGCTGTCTTGTGGGGCTGCTGTGGTCTCAGACCTGGCTGCGGGGCCTGATGGGGACGGAGCCACCTGGCCGTGACTCAGCTCTTGACCACGCTGCCTGTCTGTACTGCTCCCCGGTGCTATTTCGCTTAGCAGCTCGAGAGGCCTAGCAGCGCTGTCCCTGTTCTATTAATTTTGTGCCACTCAGAGGAAACACAGAGCCCAGCCACGCTGTCCCTGTTCCTCAGCCTGAGTAGAGGTGGTGTGTGCTCCAGGGCCCAGCCACGCTGTCCCTGAGCTCTCATGTTACTGCCCCCTTAGGGGTTAATGTACATTCTAGGGCCCAGCCACGCTGTCCCTGAGCTCTCCTGTTACTGCCCCCTTAGGGGTTAATGTACGTTCTAGGGCCCAGCCACGCTGTCCCTGAGCTCTCCTGTTACTGCCCCCTTAGGGGTTAATGTACGTTCTAGGGCCCAGCCGCACTGTCCCTGAGCTCTCCTGTTACTGCCCCCTTAGGGGTTAATGTACGTTCTAGGGCCCAGCCGCGCTGTCCCTGAGCTCCGGGCCTCCTTGAAGGAGACTTGAGCCTCAGCTCGTAATTTCTAAGAGGGGGGGGGGGAAAGAGGGGCTGCAGAAGCCACCCGCTCTGTTTAACTCCTTTTCCTTTTTTGTTTTGTTTTAAAAGGTCTCACGGAGCCGAGCGAAGCGCGTCCTACCGGTCACAAGGCAGATGACGGACTGGAGAATGGTAGTCGGGTAGCTCTGGAGGCGCATGCGCGCAATAAAAAGACTCATCTGCCTCCTATCGGTCAAGCAGCAGAGCTACCCAGCAGGAGGAGGAGAAGGAGGTAAGAGGAGAAAGTACTTTCTTTTATTTGTTTAAAATTTGCCAGCAGGACAATGATAAAGGATCTGGAAAACAAGTCTTATGAGGGAAAAGGTTGAAGAAAATGGGTGTGTTTAAGCTTAGTGAAAACAAGACAAAGGAGAGACATGCTAGCAGTCTTCAGATTAAAGGATTACCACCAAGAAGGTGAGCAGGAACTGTCCTGTATTGCTACAGAGGGGCAGAAGGAATTGGGCTCAAGTTACAGGAAGGTGTATTTTGGTTATATATCAAGAAAAACTTCCAATATTGCCTGTGAGAATGAAACAAGCTGCCTGGGGGATTGTAGGTTCTCCATAGTGGGAGATTGTCAAAGAGAAACTGGATAACCATCTGTCAGGGATGGTGTAGCTGTAGTCATCCTGCATCCAGGCAGGGAGTTGGATTAGATGATCTTCTGTGTCCCTTTCAACTAAGATTCTAAAAGGATATATAAAACATTTATGGAGGCCTGAGAAGGTAAGGCAGTTATTCACTGTACTGGGCCTTATTGGTTATAGCCTCCAAGATTAAAATAGTGCAAAAGCAAACCAGGTTCCTCTCCCAACTTGAGGGGAAACAAGGCTGCTTTTGCATACATGGTGACCGATTACATGCAATGACTTCCATTCAAACTTCACTCCCTTGGCTTCCGTGGCTCCGTCCTCAACTGGTTCTCCTACCTCTTTGACCGTTCCTTCAGTGTCTCTTGCCAACTCTACCTCCTCCTCTCTTCCCCTCTCGGTTGGTGTTCCCCAAGGCTCTGTCCTCGGCTCTCTCCTCTAGCTACACCCTGTCCCTAGGCAACCTCATTCCCTCCCATGGCTTCCAATCACGCCTGTGCTGAGGCCACTGAACTCTCTCTACTCCCTCTCTCTCTCTCTCCATTTATTCAAGGTCACCTCACCAGCTGTCTCTCTGATATCTTTACCTGGATGTCTCACTGTCAGCTCAAACTCAACATGGCTAAAACTGAACTCCTTATCTTCCCCCCTCATCCTTCCTCTCCCTCTTATCGATGAGGTCACCATCCTTCCTGTCCCCCAAGCCCGTAGCTTAGGCTTCATCTTTGACTCACCCCTTTTTTTTAAACCCTACATCGACTCTGTTGCCAACTCGTCGCTTCTCCCTCTATAACATTGCTAAGATTCACCCTTTCCTCTCTGTCTCCTGTCAAAAGCCTTGTTCAAGCCCTGGTCATCTCTCACCTCAATTACTGTAACCACCTTCTCACTGGCCTTCCCCGCTCTCCCCTTATCTCCATCCAAAACTCTGCTGCCAGCGATGGGTGAGGTGGATGACCCTTCGACCATGTGCAGCCCCATCTAGCCTCTCTTCACTGGCTGCCCCTTCCTAAACGAATCCTGCACAAGCACCTAGTCTTCACCTATAAAGCTCTTCACAACCTTGCTCCCTGCCCCCCCCACCTCTGCACTAATTTCCCTCCAAACTCATCCATGAACTCTGCTCCTCCTTTGTCCCCTCACCCTCTCACACCTCCCCTAACCGCCTTTGTCCCTTTTCCCTAGCTGCCCCTCACGTCTGGAACTCCCTCCCTGCCATCTGCCTCATCCCCTCCCTTTGTACCTTCAAATCCCTCAAGACCCACCTCTTCTGCTTTGCCCTCCCTGACTCCTTGCTCCCCTCACCTAACTCCTGCTGATACCCTCCATCCAGTACAGGTCTGTTACTTGAGGGCTGCGTACTCATATCCTCACCACACGGACCAGCCAGCCATTATTCTTCATGTAACCAAGCCAAGCATGTGCACCTAGGACCTCGCATCTTTATGAATGTTACACCCCTTGTCTCCCCCTCTGTACCCTTTCTGTCTCCCCCCTCCCCCGGTCTATCAGATTGTAAGCCCTAGGGCAGGGACCATGTCTAATTCCATTACTTTGTAAAGCACCAGGTACATTGCTTGTGCTATATAAATGCTTGCTAATTATCATCATCAAACCTAGGATGTTTTATGATGGGAGTAGGATCTCTAACCTGGGACTCATTTCCATAATTTTAATTCTGTACAACTCCTTTTCAGTTCAGTAGGAATGTTTAATCGTGAGCAAGAAGTACCAGGTAAGGCACAGTCACTAGTCTAGATACAGGCTGCAACCCCAAACCCACAGCCGCAGTTTGTGCTCAGGATGCAAGTTTGCTCATGCATGTGCATACCACATGTGCTGCGTGAGCTGGTCTTCAGGGTTTGGGATCGGCTCCCGCGTTGACTATTTTAACAGCGATTGTAAGACGTCAGAGCTGATCGTGTTAATCTGTAAAATTGTCTTTTCTCTTTCTCAACAGGTTACCCTCAGACTCTCTCATGGAAGACTGGAATCTGTCATGACCACTTTGTGTGGTAACAATGGAAAGCCTCAATTACTATCTTCATACTTCATTCATGTAAAGAAAATAGAATTTACACAGACAGACACTCATTTGTAAGAAAAGAGATGGTTAAAATTACAGCAGTAAAAACTGGAGACGTGTCTATTGAACGATTAAGCCTTAGCCATAGCTCTTTGCACTTTTTGTAAAATTACATTCAGATTACATTGACTTAAATTATAAATAGTGATAAACGTCATTATTTCTACATAGAACCTGTTGGCAAATTGCTGTTAAAGATTCCCAGGATACCTTGTACTCATGCAAAGTTTAAAATCCCCAATTCCTTTGAATTCATGCTGATATTTGTGTGCAAATGTATTGGTAAACAACTGTTGATGGAGAATCTAACCACAGTAAAAGGAACACTCTACTACAAGGTGCCAGGAATGTATATACCAAGTACTATATGCAAAGGTAACTAGTACAGATGCATCTGTGATGTGGAAAAATGAGATACCGGACTATGCCCAGTTTAATTCTTGTAGACAAGTCCCACATTGGTACAAATGGAATTGAAGCAGGACTTCAGAAGAGTGAAGATGTATTTGTTGCAGGGCTGTTCTCCAGGGGTCACATGTATTGGAATGCATTGACTTTTCCGTTTTAACTCTCTGCTCTACTGTTAATAAATCAATTGAGTTTGGTTATCTGATGTCTTACCATTAGCTATTGAAGTTTAACCTGCAACAGAGGCTCATGAGACATTGATCAAGGTATATAACGTGAAGGTAAACGATGAGCAGCTGTCCAGGCTTCAGAAGTCTTTCAGCTACTGCATACACGACCTCTTAGATGGTGTGTATAAACCAGGTGGCCGCCAAGGCTGATCCAGTGGTCTCTTTTACTGCACAAACAGGACATCTTAACTTAAACATTTCTTTGTTTATGAACCACCCCTTACTCCATCTTCAGCATATTCACAAGAAACACAGTTTAAGGTGGCAGCATTTTGTTTATTATGTTTAAGAACTGATCCATAAATATCTAGTATTTAGTTTTGCAATCCTTTTGCACTGAAAAAGATTTTTCCTGGCCTAAGTTCCACTGCCAGCAATGGATGCATCAAAAGCTAGCTGCAGGAAGTTAATAAATAATGCTTCTAGATAACTATGAAATCCACATGTAAACTGTTATTTTTGAACATACCACCTAAATGGTATCTTACAAGTTTGCTATACAAATCTCCAACAGGTTTCTTCATGGAAGAAAATAAGATTTTACTACAGACTGTTCTGCTTGTGAACATTATTTCTTCACCAACAATGGTCATTTTTTAGTTTATGAAGTAGAGCATTTAGCAATACAAAGTAAGCATGGATTGTTAAAGAAGATTGGAGCAGTAAAATGAGATGTCCTAGCAGTCTTAGTCATATAGATTGTTCCTCTTTTGTTGAATGACAGCAATTTTGAACAGGCATGCATGAGGAAAAAGGCATTTTTTTAAGAGCTTTTTTTTTTTTTTGCTTGAATATAAAAAAACTATAAGAGCAGTTTAAAAAAAATCAGAAAATTGAATTTTATCTCAATGGGCTGTTTTAAAAATAAATAAAAGATGAGAATAAGTATTCTGCTCCTAATCAGGACATTCAAGAATTGGAACAATTTGATTTACACACTGCTCATTTATTTAAAGTACGTTTTTCTTTAAACATATGAAGACTAATGTAAACCAGACAGACTGCGGTTAATCTGCCTCTGCAGCTGAGTCTTTATACTGTACATTGAATATCTAACTTCCACTTTAGCAAAATATATAAAAAATACCAACTATCTCCAAGTATTTACATGTGTGAATTAACTAGCTCAGATTGAGTCCTTTCACTCTGCAGTTTCTCTAACCCAATGCATGACCTTGGGCGCATTCTTCTGTGTTTTAGGTTCTGGAAAGCTTTCAGCAAACCTTTCTCTTGCTTTTTCCCAGTTCTTTTTGTTCTTGCTAGTGATGATCTGAACATCCTCTATTGAGGCAGGTCTACTTGTACCCAAACCTGCATGCATCCTGTGTAGCTGAAGTTGGATCTGTCAGACACAATAAACCATGTTATAAATATATAATTCATATTCAATATTTCAAATTGCAGCATATAAAATTGATACTTGCAATATTTAGAAGCTGCCTATGTTCTGGTTGCATTTTAGACATAAATACCAAACTATCTGTAAAAGACATGGTCTTTCTTTTGATAAAAACTACTGTCTAATACATTTTACAGGTAATCTTCCAAAACCAACTTGAACTTGTGTTATGTTCTGCGTGTTCTAAATCTGTAAGAGCGCATTTCAATCTCTGTGCAACTAGTTTAGCTTTTCAAATCAGTGAGATATAACCTGTCATTCCTTTCCCTGCAAATACAGACTTCTCTGAACAATCAGCATCTGACAATATTCTCTAGTATTTCTGCACACTCCCCCTTAAAAGATGAAACAAAAGGCATATTTTTAAACTCTCCTCTGCATTTACATGAAGCATTATGGTGGCTAATCATTAGTTCAGTTGTCTAGACACTCTGTACCCTGCAGACCAATCTTGGTCCCCTAAGGAAAAAATAAGCATACATGCCATGAAATGAAGCAACCACTGAAATATGTGAAAATACTTGATAATGTAGCAGAGAGTGCCCCCACATACGACAGTATCATGGCTAAAACTTCAGTGAAATTAGTTTCATGCTGTGCTTTACTATTTGCTGTATGATCCATAACTAATTCAGGCAGACCTACCGGAGCCTTCATTCCTCCACCGCTCTTGCCCAGTCCTTCTCCCTTCTTCCATCCCATCTTCTCTAGCATTTTATGGCCCTTGTTACTGTCACTGATTTCACTTTAAAGTAAATTAAGAAGAGTTATACATAAAGAACAAATGTTTAGCTTTTAAATCTTAACATTTAGAAGCAAATGTGGATGCACTTGGTTTGCATGCAAACCAGCTATATCTAAAGCGTGGGATCTGATGTCAGCCAGGGGCACCCTCTTGTGGATACCAAGGGCACACAAAGCTTTTACCAGAGAGGCGTTCTCGGTGGCTGCCCCGGTTATGGAACTCCCTCCCCTTGGAGGTCCGCGCCTGCTCATTTTCCAGAGGAGATGCAAGACCTCGTTTGGTCAGGCATTTGGCGGAGAGGGATAGAGGTGAATGGGATTGGTGATAGGATTTAGGGAGGAAGACTGGAAGGTAGGGAGTATTGCGGTGGGCAGGGGTAGGGATTAGGTGGGTTGGTGTGAGTAGGGTGGGTTTTTTTGGTAAATTTTATTTTAATATTTTAAAATGGTAGTATGTATTTGGTAAGCTGCCTTGAGGATAAAAATGTTAAAATAAATAAAAAATATCCATGTAGATAAGACCCTCCTGGAATCCAGTGTGTGTTACACCAATTCCTCTATTTTGGATGGGGTGGAAAAAAACACCAGTAAGTTGACAATTGGGCTCAGATGGAATTCTGATACTAGGCATGGGAAGAACCCAAGGATATAACCTACATATAACTTTGTCTTTATGGAAAATGATGGTGTTGGCTTTAAGGGTGTTTAGTTCACCGACTCCTCTCACAGATATTCTAGCCACTATAAGGGATCCGTACATGGATAGATGGTGTAAAGGATAGTTTGAGAGAGGTTCAGGTGAATCACGCATCAGTCCTGTAAATACCAAGCTCAAAAGAGAAATTAATTCTTTCCTTGGTGGATACAGATTAGTAACACTTTTCAGGAATCTCTTCACTATGGCATTTTAGAGAGAAGTGTCCGGTAGAGGAATGTGGAATGAGTATAGAACCTCAACCTAACAGAACTTATTCAAGTTTATCTTTAATACTATACAAAATGCACACTAAAATATCTAGACAGTGAAAAGACATGAGAGCAGTTCCTATACATCTACCCAACAGCCTGGTTAGGTTCTCCACCCTCATATATAGGCTTGCTTAGAACATGTATAGAATCACAGGAGACTAGGGGTAGGAGTACACGGGGAGGGGGGGCAGCCACATGCGATACCTTGACCAGGCTACCATGCCTTGGGAAGCCGTAACCCACTCTGGGCAGCCATACCGTGTGATGCATTGCATCGTATGGTAAGCAGCCACCAGATGTTCCCTCCGCCGTGCAGCGGGGCAAGCAGCTGGCTGCTATGCAATGGGTCCTCTGCACATAGCAGCCGTACCCCAAATGGGGCAAGGCTGCCCAAGGTGTGGTAGCCTGTGTGCCTGGGCCCCTTCTGCCCCGCTGCATAGTGAGCTCTGCAGTGGGCCTTTGAGCAGTAGGTGCTGTTGCCTGTCGCACTCAGCCACATCATGGCCAGGGGCAGGATTTTGGTGGGGTCAGGGAAGGAAGGAAGATGGGGCAAGGCCAAGCTCATGTGGCCAGTGCCTCAGCCCACCCAAGCTGTAGCAGGAGATTTGACAGCGGCCTGCCCAGCTCCCCATGCTGGCCCCGCAGTGTGAAAGCAATTTGAGTTTGAGTGGATTAAAAATGGTTTTATGTGAATGTGGAGATCAATGCAGTAACCCGATATACAATTTTGTAAGTCTCTCAGCTTGCACATTCATTGCAAACGAGATAAGATTAATAAGTCTTTATCTAAAGGTTTTTGGATTCAGGAATAGAGCAAACAAAAGTTTTCTACTTACACATGGACAGAAGCTGGTGTGTCATCTCTGTGAAAAGTCCCTTCACTTCCAACTGTCTCCCGTCGTCTTCCTGCTCTATCCTTGTACTTTGGATTCTTCACCACCTTGTCGGTTTCATATTCAGTGTTCTTTTCAATCACAAAGCATATTCCAGTTTTGTAAAATGCTTTCCTTTCCACCAAGAACTAGCATAACTTTGCCATATGTTACTTAAATTTTAACTATTATTAAAGTCCTTAATTTAAACTGGGAAACGCTAATAAAACTTGACAAATCCTTTGTAAACTCTTCCTAAACAGCATTGCTAACTCCTGCAATTTTACTGTGGATCCTACATTAATTGGATTTTTTTCAAGAGCCTTAGTGATTATGCTAGCATCTTAGATATTTCCTTTAAAAAAAAAATATTATTCTAGCTCTCATGATTGCAGGAAAAAAACAATGTATAACCCAAGGCATACCATAAAGGCTCAAAAAACAAAAGTAAAGTTCATCCAAATTATAACTTTAAAAAACAACTGTACACCAAACTATTTTGCTGGCAGGGAACCTGACTTGTGAATTTTGAACACGTGTAGTGAGCAATATTCCATTCCTTATGAACACTTACCTGTAAGCCATATTTTACTCGTATTTTTTTTAATGCTTTTCTTCTAACTAATTCCCTCTCCTCTTTGCTCAGTGCAGGACAAGCTAAAATGGAGAATACAAAATGAGATTTAATTGGATAAGAAAGGCAATATTTGTTTTGAAGTTCAAATAGAATTAATGTTCAGGAAGATTGAACAAATGTTGTTCTGAGGCTCCTATAATAAATGATCAATTACTAGTGAGCATTGCCACTAGTTAACACCCTGGGTCTAATAATGTCTAGAGCTAGATCTAATGGGGTTAAGTTTCCCTCTGTAATACAAGTCATTTATTCAGTGATTCTAAACAAAAAATTCTAGTTTCAACAACATGAATAGCATTTTGTGTTTCATATTAATTTCAAAAGCATAGAGTTAATGAATGAAGTTCAATATTTTAATATATGCAAAAAATGCCAAATGGCACATATTAAAGAAATACACTTATTTAGCAGCAGCTGTTAAAAAAAGAAGAGAGAGAGAGTGAAGCTTGTCTGAAACATGACTTCCTGGTTTGGAAGAATAAGTGACTTTTCTACTCTATTTTATTTTGGATTAATTTTCTTTAGAGTGAGCTAATGTCTACGGCATATTATATCACTTACCAGAAGATTCACTTTTCTTATCCAGTCGAAGATGTGCTCTGACCTGCCCGGGTTCACAGCCATCACAAGTGTCGCTGCCAGGATGTATGTGAAAGGACAGCACAGTTTCTCCAATCTTCACTTCATCTCCATGCTCCAAAATGTAGGGATCACATTTTGTTTTAGGCTATGGCAAAAAAGTATCCAATTGTGTCAGTCTGGAGAAGAGTGGCTAGGCAGTAGTACTCCAGTGTGTGTTGGTTAAATTTTAGGAACAAAATTGCAACACAAACGTATCAAGGGATGTTATGGGCTCCTCCCTCACTGGATGTTTTTTAAAATGGCTTAAATAAATATGGATCAGAAATCGTTTAAGGATAATTAATTCTTCCTTGATGTGGAGGATAGATGAGTGATGTGGGTTTTCCAGAAAATTTTCTGATGCAGATTTTCTGAAAATTTTTCCAATGCCCTAAATTGATTGGGATTTGATTTACCATGTTTATTTGACTTGTACTTAGTAAGCAAAACTCAAAAAGTACACAATGTTAATTTTATGTGCTGGATTTACAATAGCCAAAAGTAGTTGAACTGAAATATTTAGTCAGGAAAAAAAAAAAGTTATGTTATAATTATGTTACTAATGAATTTTGTGCATTCTTAGAACTGGAAAATTTTCCGGAAAAACATAGTGAAAAATTTTCCATTATGGAAAATTGTCCACCCCACATAACTGGGATGGACAGATATCCTCTTAAAGTATGTTCCAGTCATACAATTCATATGCAGATATGCATATGCAATTAAACTGGTGTCCAAGCATTCTAGCTGCTTTTAACTGAATAGATTTCTCATATTCCTCATACAAAGTAAGTATGAAATGTTTATCAGAGCAACACAGAGGATGCAGCCACACGAGACAGGGAGGGGAGGCTACCATGCCTTAGGTAGCTTTACCCTTCACTGGGCAAATGAACCATGCAATTGAGAGACTCGTGTGCCCAGGACCCGCCAGATGTTCCCCTTGCCCTGGGGCAAGCATTGGGCTGCTCTGTGATAGGTTCTTGGAAAAATTCCGAGTACGCATTGCAGAGCAGTCTTATCCCCAATGGAGTAAGGCTACCCAGAGCGGGACAACTCGCGTGATGGGGTGTGCTTCCCCCCCATGATGTGCGGTGCAATGCTGTGGGGCCTTGAACAACAGGTGCCAGGGGCAGGCTCTCAGTCTGACCGGGGAGGGAGGCAGGGCAAGGCTGTGCCTCAGTCTGCCCCTGCCACTGTGGCAGCTCCGACAGGAGACATCTCACCCAGCTTCCCTGCAACCATCTGCCTGGTTACTCGCAGTGTGGCAGCGGCGATTGCCTGCCCCAGGGCCACTTGGGAATCGGACCCTGCATCTCCTGTGGCTGCACCCACAAAAAATAAACCAAACCTAAGAAAGTTTCTTCTTCCAAGCCTGAATCAACCAGTGAAATCATCAGTGGATTTAATCAATTTATTTTCAAGTTCTATATTTCCAAGTTAGATTGCTCACCTGCAGAATCTGTTTTCCATTTATCACTGTACCATTCTGACTGCCTTGATCCACAAGAACATAGTTTTGCAACTCATGGTCAAAATAAACTTCTGCATGAAACTGGTAAATAGAAGAAATGAAATAAAACGTTTCCACTGTACAGCATTTAACTATTTAAATACTATTTTAATGTACTACAATCCCAGGGTATTTGTAATGGCCCATTAACACATCTCATACAGGAATTTAAGTCACAGTTCCATTATGCCTTGAGCTACTTGAGGCATTCCTGAACAGACCACAAAAATGATCTAGTGTCGTTTCTTTGATTTATACCCAATTATATCTAATGCATTCCATTCTGAAAAAGTACCCTCCAACCATGCCCAATATTTCTTAGCCAAAGAATAAAGAGAAGATAATAAACACTCTAGCTGTTGTCCTAAACAAATAAATGGTTTATTTTCTTGTAAAGGTATTTTATGTTGCTCTCAATCTCTCCTCATTGTCACAGAACAGACAATGCAAAAATGCAATTATTTTACTTGAAATATAGGAACAACTGTTGTACTCTTATTTACACAGCTTTCAGATCTGGAATGGTTTAACAAAAATCCTGCTGCCTCAATCATTTTATTGCACAGGTGGAAAAACACTTCCATACAAATAAATCTCAAGCAGTTTAGGGAGGAAAAGTAACAATCATAACAAAAAAATCCCTCAAGCACAAAACTACATTTCTAGGTACTGTCTGCCATGCAATCATATTGGTAGTTTTAAGCTAAACTGTGTTCCGGATGCCAAAGATCCTCCCCTGCCCAGGCCTCAGCGTTGTGGTGCACAGGCAAGCACGAGCCTCTCCATGCCTATTTAGCTTGCTGCATTTTCACGGGTAAGCCACTTCATCTTTTTGGTTGCCCATCTGGAAATAGCCTCATGCATGTCATGAGGGTTAATTGCTGCATAAAAATACTTTAAGATAACTCAGCAGCCCAACAAGAGTTGATAAAATATGGTTATTTTTCTATTTTTACCCCGCCCCTCTCGCAAAAGTGACTCAGCACAGCGTACAATATTCACACCAGAAACAGTGGGAGGAATTACTGCAACACCAAGAAAAAATAAAAGCTCTGTGTCTGCAATTATATAATCTCTCACACATATGCATGCACTGATTTACTTATTATTTATTTTTTGCGGCTCTATAATTAAGAAGGCTTGCACTCTGTTAAAAATCACAAAAAAATCTACTCAGTTTCTCCTGTGAAGGGCTATTCATGGATACTGGTAAACTTTTACAGTCCACCTTCAACATCTAAAATTGAGGTGAGTGATAAATGGAATTGAATAGCTTCTTTTTTTGAAAATTTAAAGCAGGATTATCCTGATGATAACCTGTTATTTTGTGTGTGGGGGGGGGGGGGGGGGGTGGGGGCGCGGAGGGGCACATGAATGCAAGGGTAGGGGACTTGGTATGGGAAGATGAGGATTTTTATGCCCTTAATGAAATCTTTGGGGTACCCCCTCCCCCCCTCACAGTTCATTGTGATGCAGTATAACTTAGTCTGATAAATGGTTCCTTTCCGAGCCAGAGTACTGGTGATTTAACCTTTAAGATTGGGGATCGTGGTAGCACAACTGAATATATCCTAATTGAGCCAGCCAATTGGTATATAATATTATATTTTGAGATTCTGCTGCGGTTAGAAAGTGACCACTTCCCATTATCTCTTTATTTGTCAAGCCAATATTTCCAGGATTTGGGTGGGGAGGGAAGACCATTGAGATCTATCAATTATTGTGAAAAGAATGATCCCATTGTTTGTAACAAAAGGCTTTGTTGGGATGAGGAACTGGCCAGTAATGCAAGTCTTAGATTAAGTGAACTTTATCTCCCTAAGGTGTTATTTAACTATCTCCTCGAGTGGCTCTCAGGAAATTGTGACCAGTATGCAGGTTTATTTATTTTTTAAAATTATACCCTGCCTCTCCTGCCAAGCAGCCTGGGGCAGCTAACAAATCAGTCAATAAAATACAATAATATATATATAAAACATTCAATAAATTGGTTATTGGGAACCAGTCAAGGGAATGTTCATAGAGATTGGTTTTTTTGGGACTGCAGACATGCCAAGAGGCAGTTGAGTAATTTACTGAAGGCTTCTAGGAATCCTAATAATCATCAAGTCGACTTTTGGATGCTATGTAACCAATACAAGTTCCTTGTAAAAAGGAAAAAAGGGAATATTATGATCGGCAGTGGGCCAACCTGAGATTAGGAGCCCCCCAAAAAAGACTTCAGGATGTTTTGGAGATTGGTAGCTAAAGGAACTGGATCCTTTCAAGGTCAGCTGGATTGTAATGTCTCACCTCAAAGTTGAGTTCATCATTTTATGGCCTTATTCGATGGTAGGGAAACTCCTAATTTAAGCTGTGATGGATTTTCCACCGCCGGGGATCCCTTGTTATACCACCTGACTGAGGAAGGGTTAGTTTTGCTACTGCTTCTTCAAAGGAGTAATAAAGCCCCCGGGCCAGATGGAATTCCAGTGGAGCTGTATTGCTCTTATTTGGGGTCCCTGTTGCTGGTTAGGTGGTTTAACTGTATTACTGATACAAGCATCATCCCAGAGGCTTGGAAGGGTCATTTTATAATACCCGTTTATAAAAGGGGCAATAGGAATCTTCCAGCGTCATATTGCCCTATTAGCCTTTTAAATGTTTCCGGGACAATCTTTGGGAAGCATTTGTTCGGTCATCTGGAAAGATGGATAGGGGATTATAGGCCTCTCTCTGAAGCCCAAGTTGGCTTCAGGAAGGGAAGGTTAACAATTGGTCATCTCTGTTTACTTTTTAATATCTAGTCCATAAATATATAAAGGTTACAAAGGGCTGTTTGTATGTAGCCTGTATAGATCTCAAAGCCACATTCAACTCCTTGAACAGAGGCCTCCTGTGGGCCAAACTTTTGAGGTTTGGGCTGGACGCCCCTCTCCTTAACCTAATTGCTGCACTTCACCACAACAATTGGGCTCACGTACGGTATGGACCCAATGGTGAACTCATACATTTTGTATACGTATGGGGGCTGTGTTTTGGCTCCTACCTTGTTTACTCTCTATATAGGTGAGATTCTTGTTGCCATGCAGAGCCCTGATTTTCATCCTCCCCACCTGCTGAATACACTGGTGGAGGTCCTAGCTTTTGCGGAGGATGTCATGATTTTGACAATGATACCTATTGGACTTTGGAGAGCACTACTGAAGTTGTCAGTGTTGTGCTCAGAGAATAAACTTTGTGATAAACCATGGGGAAACCAAAATTGTAAATTGGGGTAGGGCCATGCCCTTCTCTTGGTATCTAGAGGGGACCAAACTCCCAAGAGGCTCGAGAATATCATTACCTGGGCCTCACTTTGAGCCCATGATTGGGCTGGAAGCATCATTATAGAGAGGCCAAAATAAAGGCAATGCAGGCCACATCAGCTATAATGAAGTTCCATAGCACTTACGCTAGAAAATCGTTGTTGGATACCATCAAGGTCTATAAAAGGTAAAAGTGGCTGCTGAATTGTTTTATGGTGCGGAGGTCTGGGGCTGGGTGGCGGCGGATTCCATCAATATCCCTCAAAATAAGTTTCTCCACCAACTTTTGGGGCTCCCCTAGGCTACTCCTGCAACTTTTTTGAGGTTGGAAACTGGATTGCTTAATGTGAAAACAACTTTGGCTATTAGAATTCTGAGATACTGGTTTAAGATCCTGACTGCATCCCCATTAAAATATATAAAGCTGTGTTTGCTGGAGGATGTGGGAAGATCTACTGTTAGGCAATCTCCTTGGCTGAGATACGTTAATTCTACTTTACGCAGAATAGGGTTAGGCTACCTCTTGAATACCAATGAAAGATTGGTTACAAAGAGAGAGTGCGCCCTGGTCTCCCAGAGGCTCGAGGATATGGCTGCTGTACGTTGGTCTAGATTGCATCCCTGTATCAATTATGGAAGGTTCACCCGGGTAGGGAAAGTTATTTAAAACTAGATTTGGAATGGCCTTTGGTTAAGATTTTGGTCCAGATTAAGAACTGAACAAATGCCGTCGGCAATGATTAGGGGCAGGAGGGAAGGAGTTCCCAGAGACCAGAGGCTTTGCTCGTGCGTTTGGATTGTGGTGGAGGATATTATATACTATATTCTTGAGCATCCTTGGGCACAGAAGATTAGGGACCAATACATCCCCTGTGAGAAGGACTTCCCTTGTCATTTTTCCTCGAAAGAAAAAGTAATTTGGCTGCTCCAACAGCACGATCTGACAACAGTATGGTGACTGGCCAGCTTTGCCTTTAAATTTGAAGCAGATAAGTGCTCTAAGGACTGAGATGAGCTGTGAAACCCTTGGGGACCAATTATTTTAGGTTGAATTTTTATATTAATTTTTATTTTATTTATAGGTTTTATTATTAGTATATGATTGTATTACATGTTTTGTTTGTATCATGTATGTTTTTGCAATGGCCATATGGCTACGCAATATTGAAACTACTCATAAAAATTGAGATAATTTTTCCTATCATGGTGAAATTTTGCAGAGAGGATTGCCTGCATGAGCAGCAGAATCTGTCCAAATTTCAGACAGATCTGCTGAGAAATGGCTGAGTTACACAAGTTTGATGGGAGAAGTGTTTTTCTGGTTTTTGCTGACAGAGAAAAACGTGTTCAAAGTTATACGTCTGGAGGTGTAGAAGTATCAGAAAATTCAACTGTGAATTCTAGTCACTCCCTGAGTTTGAATTTGTAAAATCTGTCATGCAGTTTTTAAGTTAGGATTTTTTGCAATTCTTATGTTATCCAATGGAGAGTGAACATGCTGTTATGTCATGCCCAGAATGCTGGTGCAGTTTCAGCAAGTGGGCTGGTCCCTCTAATGAGGAGTGTCACAAGGATATTTGCTGCTCTAGGAGGTTTGAGATAGCCACTGGCCCTCCCCCGTGAAGCTTAGAAGCGGCTTGATGGGGGAAGGGCATCATTTTCTATATGTGTTTTAAAACCCAGGAAGTTCCAGAAAGTCCCACCAAAGTCAGTCTATTTTTTCCACGTCGGTACTGTTGTAGGAGCAGCAATTTAGTATATTCCCCTTTCAAAAAGCACGGAAATTATAGAATCAAAAAAGCTTTGGTGTAAGAGGGGAGTTAAGGTTCTTACAAATTCAACCATGTTCCAAAAAGCATGGAAATTGTAAGTTAAGGCTCCCGCCTTAACTTGTGTGCTATGTAAGTAAGCAGTAAAGACGTTGTACAGTCTCACATATTGTGCTTGTTTACAACTTAGGCTCCATGCACCCACACTTTGCCTTCGTCTTTCAGTTCCAATCCTTTTTCCTCTGCAATAGAGGCTCTGCACGTGGTGATCGATTTGGCTGAGGGCAAGCTAGGGGTGCTGCTGGTGTACCGGGCCCCTTCATGCCCGGCGGCATCCCTTACCGCTCTAGCGGAGCTGGCCTCGGAGGTGGTGTTGGGCTCCCCCAGGACTTTGGTTCTGGGGGACTTCAACGTCCACGCCGATGCCGGCCTTGTTGGGGCGGAGCGGGAGTTCATGGCCGCCATGGCAACTATGAACTTGTCCCAGGAGGTGATCTGCCCGACCCACGTGGGGGGACATATCCTCGACCTGATCTTCGGCTCTGGCCTTGAGGCGGGGGGTCCGGTTGTGGGGGAGGTGACAGCGGTGCCCTTGTCGTGGACGGACCATTACCTCCTTCAGGCCGGTCTTTTAGCGCGCCCCCTCCAGAAGGGGAAGGGACCAGTTAGGATGGTCCGCCCTCGGAGGCTGATGGAACCCCAGCGGTTCCAGGAGGTCCTGAGGGAGCTTACCCTGGATGTGGACGGTCACTCTGTGGATGAGCTGGTCCGGCATTGGAACATCTTGCTGGAGGAGGCCATTGACAGGGTGGCTCCGAGGCGCCTTCTGCCTCGGTCTCGTCACCGCAGGACCCCTTGGTTTACTGAGGGGCTGCGGTGTATGAAGCGTGTGGGCAGGAGGCTAGAGCGACGCTGGCGTCGGACTCGGTCTGTCTCCGATCGTCTTCTCCATAGGGCCCATTTGCGGTCCTATGTGGAGGCTGTGAGGACGGCGAGGAAGGAATTCCTCGCCGTCCTCATAGCGTCTGCGAAGTCGCGTCCAGCGGAGCTGTTTCGGGTGGTGCGGGGGCTGGTTAGTCCGGCCTCCCTCCGCCTGGATGGGGACTTGTCCCGGGCCCGCTGTGAGGAGTTTGTCATCTACTTCGCAGACAAGATCGCTCGGATTCAGGCCGATTTCGACGCTGGGTTGATAGCAGTAGGGGAAGAGCGCGGGGGGGCGGAGGGTCCGTCTGGTCCATCTTTATGGGGTGAGTTTCAGGAAGTGACGCCGGCCGATGTGGTGGATGTCCTGGGGTCTGTGAGGGCCACGTGTTGTCAACTAGATCCGTGCCCGTCCTGGTTAATAAAAGCTTCCGGGGAGACGTTGGGGACGGTGCTGGCGAGGGTGGTGAATGCGTCCCTTCGGCAGGGGAGGTTGTCGCCTTGCTTAAAAGAGGCTGTGGTGCGCCCCCTGCTGAAAAAACCATCGTTGGACGTGGACGCGCTCGCCAGCTACCGACCTGTCTCTAACCTTCCCTTTTTAGGGAAGGTTATTGAGCGGGCAGTGGCGCTCCAGCTCCAGGGTCATCTAGATAATATCGGGCTCCTTGACCCGTTTCAATCTGGGTTCCGCCCCGGCTATGGCACCGAGACGGCGTTGGTGGCCTTGGTGGACGACCTCCGCCGGGAGATGGATGCGGGATGTTCGACATTTCTCATCCTGCTCGATCTCTCGGCCGCTTTTGACACCGTGGACCATGGGCTGCTGTTGAGACGACTGCGTGACCGGGGGGGTCTGGACGGAACTGTTCTTGAATGGTTCCGTTCATTCCTCTCGGGGAGGAGCCAACGGGTGGTGTTGGGGGAAGAAACATCGAGCCCCCGCGCCTTACCGTGTGGCGTTCCGCAGGGATCGATCTTGTCTCCATTATTATTTAACATCTATATGCAGCCCTTGGGGGAGGTCGTGAGAGGGTTCGGGGTGCGATGTCACCAGTATGCTGATGATACTCAGCTGTACCTCTCGTTTTCTACCGACCCAGACCCTGCTGTCTCGGTGCTATCCCAATGTTTGGAGGCCGTGGCGGATTGGATGCGACAGAGCAGACTGAAACTCAACCCAGATAAGACGGAGGTAATGGTGGTGGGGAGGGCGAAGGGGGTGGTGGCCCCCCTGATTGGGGGGGTTTGCCCCCCTGTAGCTCAGCAGGTCCGGAGTCTGGGGGTCATTTTGGACGCAGGCCTGCGGCTGGAGCAGCAGGTGGAGGCAGCCGCGAAGGCTGCCTTCCGCCAGCTTTATCTGGTACGTAGGCTGCGTCCGTATGTCTCTGGCCCGGACCTGGCCTCCCTCATCCATGCCTTCGTCACCTCGCGACTCGACTACTGTAACGCGCTCTACGTGGGGCTTCCCTTGTTCCTGGCCCGGAGGCTGCAGCTGGTGCAGAATGCGGCGGCCCGTCTTCTTACGGGGACGGGTCGCCGGGAGCACATTACACCGGTGCTCCGAGCGCTGCACTGGCTGCCGATAGTGTGCCGGGCCAGGTTCAAGGTCCTAGTAATGATCTATAAAGCCCTATACGGCCTTGGCCCCTCTTACCTTAGGGACCGCCTCGCCCTTCGCGCCCCGGAACGACTCCTGCGGTCTGCCGGGGGTGCCCTCCTGGAGGTCCCCCGTGTTAAGCGGGGGGCCACGATGGAGCGGGCATTCTCGGTGGTAGGGCCGCGGCTGTGGAACTCCCTTCCGGAGGAAGCTCGCCTGGCCCCAAGCCTTTTGACTTTTCGGCGGAACTGTAAGACCTGGCTGTTTGCCCAGGCCTTTGGGAGGGAGGGGGGGGGGTGATTTTTAATCCCCCACCTGTTTATTTATTTGTATATACCACTAGCTTTATTATATGTTTTATGGTTGTATTTTAAAATGGTTTTAAATGTTTTTATTGTTGTAAACCGCCCCGAGCTGCTGTGCAGGAAGGGGCGGTATAGAAATCTAATAAATGAATGAAATGAATAAATGAATTTGGGGGCAACGCTGAAGCTGGGGACAGGAGGGGGTCCCGACTCTATGCTTTCATTTGAGTTGGAGAAAATGGGACAGCTGAGTACTGCGGAACTGTATACAGGGGGAACAAGGTTGATGCATGCGGGATGTGTACAGAGAAACAAGACTGGGGGGAGCAAAAATGTCTGTCATGAGGGGGAAGCCAGGTGCTGTGGGAGTGTTTTGGGGGGACAAAGGCTGAAAAATGGGTGATGTGTATGCCCAGACGAGGCTGGGGGAAGTGTATGTATTGGCAATGGGAAGACAGATGCTGGAAGGACTATATATTAGGGAACATGTCTGAGAGGTGGGTGATGCATATTCACAAAAGCCAGGGGCGCGGAGAAGTTTTTGTATGGAGAAGGCATACCCAATTGATGAGGGGTATATATGGAGGGAGAAAGCTAAGAAATGGGTGGTGAATATTCAGGGACAAGGTTTTGGGGCCAGCAAGGGATGGAGGTATTGTGTATTTTTGTATGTGCTTTCAGTTGGGATGGGGATAACAGGACATTCAAGTAAAGGAGGGCGAGGGAGGATTAGGGTATGGGATGCGTACTGTGAGACAAGACTGGGGGCAGCTAAGGGTGGGGAGCAGTGTGTGTAGGGGCAACAGGCAGCCACATGAGTGGATGGGTGTATATAGGGGGAACAATGCTCAGAGTCAGCCAGGGGTGGGGAGCAGTGTGTTTATGGGGAGGGGGTACCCAAGTGCTGGGGTGTGTATATGTGGGGAGAAGGCTGAAAAATTGGTGATATGTATTCAGGGACAAGCCTTGGGAGCAGTCAGGGGTGGAGGGGAACTGTACATATGGGCTACAGTGGAGACAAAGGATCAAGTCCATAATAGCCACCCCGAGCTGTTTCAGGAGGGGCGGGGTATAAATGTGAATAAATAAAAATAAATAAATAAATATTGGGTGGTCGCCCAACAGCTCCAGGTACATCTTGATACTGTTGGATTCCTGGACCTGTTTCAGTCAGGTTTTCATCCTTGGTATGGCACAGAGACTGTGCTTGTGGCTTTGAGTGATGACCTGTGCCTAGAGATGGACAAGGGAAATTCTACCTTGTTGATCTGGTTAGATTTTTCTGCAGCCTTTGATATGCTTGATCACGAGGTGGTGTTGGGACCTGGTGGCGGTGCGCAGGACTGCTTTTGAGTGATTTTGCCAAACAGATGGGGGTTTGGGTAGGGCTGTGGGGGAGGATGGGGTTTAAGGGAAGGGTGTTTTTATTGTACAAATTTTAATGTTTTTAACAGTTTTCCTTTTTTGTGTGGATTGTGAGCCACCCTGAGCCTTGTTGGAAGGGTGGTATAAACATTAAATAAATAAATAAATAAATAAATAAAGTAAACAGGGTTGGGGAGGAGCTTGCAGCCCTCAGCTTCAGCGTTGCCCCCAACCTGCAAAGGATGAGGATTGGGGCTGAAAGACCAAGGCAAAGCATGGGTGCATGAAGCCTAAGCTGTAAGCAAGCACAATATGCGAGACTGTACAATGTCTTTATGGCTTACATGACGTGCACGTTAAGGCAGGAACCTTAACGTACGAATTTCATGCTTTTTGGAGCATGGTTGAATTTGTACAATGTCTTTATGGCTTACATGACACGCACGTTAAGGCAGGAACCTTAACATACGGATTTCACGCTTTTTGGAGCATGGTTGAATTTGTAAGAGCCTTAACGCTTCTCCGAAACCAAAGGTTTTTTGGTCCTATAATTACTGCTATATGTTCAGTGGTGCAGGAAAGGCTGTGGAGGGCCCTGACTCATTCACAATTATGGGCCCCTTATTATTGAATCGGGCTCTGCACAGAGAAGCAGGATAGGGTCTTAGGATTAGAAATGGAAAGTGCTGTCTGCTCCTTGTGCTGAGAGAGGAAGAAGCGCCACTGGAAGTGCTAGCAACTGCCATTTGCTTCAGCTTTGCAGAAGGCAGGACCTCAAGGAAGCAGCCAATTTGGGAGGTTCTTCCTAGATTCTCCGTCCCCCTTTGCAGATCAATTTGAAAACATGCAAATTTCCCTGAAGCAACCGGGTGATGTGGGGTGGGGACAACTGCAGTTTCCCAGCCGCCCTCTTCCTGGGGAGAGGAGATATTGAGATGGACCTTCCTTGCTTGCATGTGCCCAGGCTCACTGTGTTCCCTGTTGCTACACCACCATAGGTTATTAAATCTTAAAAATTAAGTAAAAACTTTAACACTGAGTCTTGTATTTTTAAATATAGTCATTGTATTCAAATTGAACAGTTAAATTGGACTGCTCATTTAGTCATTTCACTTTGGTTTTCATGTAGTAGCGAGCGCTGCCCTCTTTCCAACAAGGCAAATTATTTATCATGTTCCTTTAATTTTGTTCACAAAAATGCTGCTTCTAGACATTTTTAAAATACAGAAACTACATTTTTTAAGTGCTCTGTCAAACTTTGCTATTTATCTTCCAAGTAAGAAAAAGCCCTGAAAGTTAAGTGTTACCTTACTGACTCCAACTTCAGGTATCTGGAGTGTGTGTTCCATATCTTTCTCTCTGAAAAGATGAACCGTTAATTACATTTTGGTATATATTGATATATTGAGTGTTACAGAAGAAGCTTTATACAAGTCCTAACATCAAGTTTCCTGAGGTCCAGAACAACAATGCTACTGAAGTGTTGGAATGACTAGGTGTGCAGCCACAAGATTCACTTACTACATGCTGGGCAGCCTAACCACATGATGCAGTGCATCATGTGCCTGGAGGCCGCCAGATGTTCACTGCTGCATAATGGGGCAGTCAGCTACGTGCTGCATCCTCTTGAAAAAGGCTGAGGACGCAGCGTGTAGCAGCCTTACCCGAAGTGGGGTAAGGCTGCCCAAGGCGCGATAGCGTACCACTGCTTGTGTGCCCGGTTTCTGTCCGCCTCGCTGCATGGCAAGGTCCGCGGTGGGGCTCCAAAGGCAGGCGCTAGCTCCAGTCCCATGCGACCATGTCACGGCTGGGGGTGGGGCCAGGACTGGGCACCACTTGTGCGGACGGTGCCTCGGCCCACCATGGGGTATGGTGGAATGGCCAACGGGCCTGCCCACCCGTCTGTCCTGCTCCCGGTGTTGGCCCCAAAGTGTGGCGGCAGCAACTGCCCGCCATGGGGCATGCAGGGATCAAGCCCTCCACAGCTCATATGAAGACACCATAGGGGTGCAGCCACACAAGACCTTATCCCACTTCGGGCAACGTTAACACGTGGTACGGTGCAGTGGCTCACATGCTTGTAGCTGACAGATATTCAGCCTTCCTCAGGGCAGGCAGCAAGCTACTATGCAATGCATCTTCCGTAAAAGGCCGGGGATGCGGTGTATAGTAACGTTGCCGAAAGTGGGATAATGCTGCCAAAGTGTGGCCGAGCTGTGCAGCCCTGCTGCGATGTGGAGTCTATAGATCGGGCCCAGAGCAACACACTCCTCCCACCTGTTCAACAGTTGATTGCAGGACGGGGCATGGGAGAAGTGCATGTGCTCCTCTGGGCCCCTCCTCTCCATATCAGCTGTTGGGTGGGTGGATCGGGAGAGGGGGCCCTGGGAGGAGCACGCACACTCCTCCCACCCACCCAACAGCTGATCAGGGTTCTGCCTACAGCACAGTAGGAGTCTGGGTATTCAGCCCCAACTGACCGGCTCCATGGCCTGCCCCAGGGCTGGTGATGGCTGCAGATTGTGTGGCCAACTATCCCTGTCAGCCCAAAGTGTGGCAGCTGCCATTGCCTGCCTTGGCCATGCAAAGAATCGGGCCTGCCCCAGCTCATGTGGCTGCACCCTAGGCTCCCTTTACTACTACTTATCATTTCTATAGTGCTACTAGTCGTATGCAGTCGTACGTACAGATACACACAACACAAAGACAGTCCCTGCTCCATGGACCGTACAATTTAATCAAGACACAAAGACAAATAAGAGTCTTCCTATGAATAATAGACTACAAGATATAGATTTATTTATTTCATTTTATTTATTTCAGTTGAAATGGTCAAAATCCACACTATATGGATAGGGTCTGGGTTCATGATTTAAGAGAGATCTCAAAGAACTGGGTCTTTAGGCGGGACTTGAATATGGACAGGGAGGAAGCCTGACGCGCCATCTCGGGAAGTTTGTTCCACGCATACGGTGCAGCAAGGTGGAAAATGCGGAGTCAGGAGTGAGTAATGGAAGAGATAGGTATGGGTAAGAGCATCTTGCCCAATGAACGGAGGGCATGAGTAGGCGGATGTAAGAGAGGAGAGGTACTGAGGAACTGCAGAGTAAAGACACTTGTAGGCGAGTAGGAGAAGCGTAAACTGTATCCGGAAGTGGATGGGGAACCAGGGTAGTAACTTGAGGAGAGGGGTCACATGGTCACAATGGCATGCAAGGAAGGGGAGTCTCACCGCTGAATTTTTAATAGACTCTAGCGGAGATATATGGCTCAGTGGGAGTGTAAAAAGCAGGTTGCAGTAGTCTTAGCGGGATGTGATGGGAGACTGGATTAGAGTTTTAGTAGTATTGTTAGGAAATAAAATGAGGTGGCGTGCCTCAAATTTACCCCAAACGGGATCGAAGGTTGCCAATAAACATGCCAAAGTATGTGGGTACTAGAGGTGGGACCCCGGGCCCATTACCGGCTACCGGATTTACCGGTTACCGGTTCTCTAAAAACCGGATTCCCGGATTAAATCCGGTATACCGGTACCGGTTTTATTTCATTGAGTTCAATGGGGCACTGTGTCCCCATTGAAATCAATGAA
>QEPC01012375.1:1714067-1737884 GCA_003113815.1 Sphenodon punctatus
GTGGGTACAACTCTATTTTATTGGATAGACACGTAACATCTGGACAGGACAGTGTTCTCAGTTACAAACCCCAGTAACCCAGGATATCTTACATGTCAGAGGCACAGTCCGAGACGCAGGCTGGTTCAGAGGAGAAGTGGAGGGGGCCCAGCAGGGAGCTGGGCAGGAGTCTCTGGATCTTTGTGTGTGTCAGTTAGGATCAAAGACCCACCCCACTCACTGCAAATGCTAGTGGCCATTAGAGTCAATGACAAATGGTAAGGGGCTGGACTTTCCCCTTTATAGCTTTATTTATTAGGGATACATGTTTCAGGGTCCCCGCTTTGATCATACCAGGTGCAGGAATAAGATGACTTCATCTCATTAAAACTACTTTCACTTTTGGGGAGTTTATCCATCTCCACTGCTTAATTGCTGGTCTGACCCTTTGAGGTTCTCTCTCTCTCTCAAACCCTCGTTATTTAGAGATAGTGGCCATCTAGGGTAGTTGGCGCAGTCTTGGAAATACATTCTTCCTGCTAGAGTGCGAGTTATTTACGACTTCTCCTTCTTATGGGCCTCTTTCGTCTGTGCCAGCCTGAGGCCTATGTTTCAAGTTAGCTGGTTCACTGAGTTTGTTCAGGCCTCATATGCAGCCTGTGTCTCTGACCATGGTCAATAGTTAATTCATAATATCTATTATGAATAGGGCCTAGTTAATTCATAATAGCAAAACTGCTTAATCAATTCCTAATAGTGTGTGCAGACAGGAAGGGATGGGTTTTGGCGATATTACACAGAAAGGAAAAGTTTTGCCTGTGTTTTGGATGTGAGCAGAGAAGGAGAGAGAAGTGTCAAAAATGACCACAAGGTTGCAGGCTAAGGGGCCTGGGATGATGACCGTAGAGGTGAGAGCGGAGAAGTGGGTTTACGAGGAACGGTAAGAATATCTGTATTGGCCATGCTAAGTTTAAGATGGTGGTGAGACATCCAGGAAGTGATGTCAGAGAGGCAGGCTGAGATTGAGACTGCATTCTGGGTGAGAGTTCTGGTACAGAGGCAGATCTGAGAATCATCAGCATAAAGATGGTACTGAAAGCCATAGGAGGAGATCAGAGCAACGAAGGGAACAAATGTAGAGAGAGAAGAGGGCCCAGGACTGAGCCCTGGGGCATCTTTAATCAAGATGATTTACAAAGGAAAAGATGTATAATGTCATACATGATGGAGTACGGGAGAGTTATTTTTATGCATTGCTCTCTCTCAATACCGACCCAAACAGCAACCAAAAAACATTTAGCAGCATTTAAGTACAATCCTCCACTCCTATGAATTTAAGTAATAGTTTGATCTTGCATGACAAGCACACAAGTCCTAAAAAGCAGTAGAAATACTGTATGGAAATGGGCAATGACATGGAAACATGGGGAAACCCTGAATTCTTTATACTCTTAGGGCATTTTCACACGGATAGTTATATTTATATATATTTGATAGATTTCTACCCCGCCCCTCCTGCAAAGCAGCCCGGGGCAGCTTTCAATTAGTCTGGACTAATTGAATGCAGTCCAAATTAGGCTGTCCGTCTGAACACCATCAACGGTGCTGATTAGTCCAGACTAAAATAAGCACGGTTGTTATAAAACCCCAATTGCTGGGGTTTATAACAACCATTCTTAAACTAGTCCGGACTAATGTCCGTCTGAATTACTAAATAGTGAAACTACTTAGGGCATTTTCACACAGACAGCTAGTCCGGACTAACTGAATTAGTCCGGATTAGTTGACTATCCAGTACTTATTGCCACAGAGTCCAACGGCAAGACCTGACAGACGCTCTAGGCATTTATGCCACTATGGTTTGTAGGATCACATGAAGTGATGTTTCAGTCACAGAACACATGTATTTTTTATAAATGTTCCTTAAAAAATTGCAGAGGTGGCAAACCTAGCCAGGGCATGGCAGTTTGCATTGTGGGAGGATTGTGATTATAACAAGGGGTGAGGAGCAGAAATGCTAAGCCAGGTGGGGGCTTGGGCTAGGGTTGTCTGGGTACCTTGAATTAAAGGGAATGGGAAAGTTTCCCCTAGGAAGACTGTAGGCATTTTATGCCTCTCTGGTTTATAGGATCACATGAAGTGATGTTTCAGTCACAGAAAACATTGTGATGGGATGGCCAAAAAGCAGCTCAGGATTGAAATACAGCCAGACACTACAAATTAGTACGGAATAGATTGTCTGTCTAAAAGGTACCACTCTGTTAGCACAGAGTTAAACACTGGAGTTTATACAAACTAGTCCGGACTAGTTTCTCTGTGTGAAAACGCACTTAAGGGGTTCCAAATAGATTTCAAGTATGAAGATGCATGTTTAGCAAGAGTGTGAGGCTATGATATGGGAAGCAGTATGCTGTATGGATCTACTGGTCAAAATTGTGAGATGGGAGTTTTATAGACTTTTACTCCCTAGCAGCAGTCAGTCAGTCAGTCAGTCAATCTGATACAGTAATATTTCATTCTGGTCCTGAATCTTAGAAATGTAATTCTTTACTTTTGGAAAAGGCACTGAGTGCTTTCTGGAAGGTAATTAATAGCCATCACTGAATTCAGTGCTGCCAATCATACGGCACCCATCTGCATTTAAGATTTCATTGGTTTTGACCCAGACCTCCAAATTACTGATGTAAAAAGGGACAAAGGAAAACTCTGACTCACGCAGCTTTTCAAAGCCAGACATAAACCAGGATTTCTCTTTAATGCATAATAGATTGTAGTAAATTTTACCTTCCAATTGTAGCAGGTTTCACAGCTGTGATGATATAAAGCGATCCGGTCTGCAGCACAGGTGATCTAATTACAATTACTCTAATACATGGAGGCCAAATCCTTTCTTCATCTATATTAATAAAAAAAATTAGTAAAAACAAAGTCTAGATTTGTGACATCAATGCCCATTAAAACGAGCCTTTGGGGAAGGGTGGGATATAAATATTAATAAATTAATAAAAATAAAATGATTTCAAATGATTGGGGCAGCATTTAGCCACACACCTTCAAGTGCAGCTAAAAGTAATCTCACAAAATTGTGTAATTTTTAGAAAACAAAGTACAAGCACATCTGCTAGAAAAACTTTGACTAGGTTACTCTTCAAAGCTTATTTGCCCAATGTCAGATCAAGGTATTTATTTATCTTATTTATTTAATCAAATTTTTATGCCACCCTTCCCATAGGTTCAGGGTAGCCCACAAACCAATCAATTTATCAATCAGAAAATTCTTTTCCCCTGTAGCGTGCTAGTCATCTGCCTTGGTTATATTTCATGCAATCAACACAAAAATTGTACAGAAGAAAACTATCTTGTTTAAACTGCAGCTCACTCTGAAAAGATACAGTAATAAAAACACTCCCTTTATGTATTCATTCCTATCTACTATTTAGTGACTAAAGTTTCATTTTTTTTCCTTTTTATTTCTATTAGCACTAGAGTACCATTACAGCTGAAATAGGAGATGAATTCTATTCCTCTTTGTGCATCAAGAAATATGTTAAGAGTTTCCTGATGCACTAAATTCTAGCTTCAGAGGCAAGTTCTATTTCAGGACACCCAGGGCCTTCAGAGAGGTTGTGCAGCATAAAAGAGGTTATAATTTGAAAACATGAGATTGCACAATCGTAAGCGAAAGCAGTAGCCAGCCTGCAAGGTCTTCAATGTTGATGGTACTAGAAAAAGAGTACAGCTTTACTTTCCGAGGTCCAGAATCTGTAGCAGTGGAAGCTAGAGAAAAAGCCCTTGTGCTGAATAAAATCCAAAGATTTGATCAAGACATCATAGAGAAAAGCAGAGCAACCATGGTGCTGTTGCTGGAATCGTTTTGTAAACTTCTGCTGTACTCCAAGAATACTTAATACCATTTAATGACATGTAATCATTTACATGTCAGATTACTGTTTAAGTAATTCTGATACTTAATCTAACAAAAACTTCTCTCTAAAGAGGTTTTGCTTAATTACATAGAATTTGCTATCTAATATAATGAAAGAGTACGTACTCCACTAGTTTAGATGAAATTCGATTCACTTCCACAAAACCCAAGGAGTTGGGCTCTAAAGGGTACATACAAAAGATGAAATGCCTGAATTGTGGGCTTGCACTGGAGGTTTCTTTATGGTTACTGCTCAAGACTATGGCTAAGAGACTGCAGCCCTTCTGGGACTTTTTTCTTAAGATATATAATTTGACAATGATGCAACTCATACACCATCCTATGCAGAGTCAGCTTAAGGATGCTTTCTGCACCTCACAGGGTATGCAGAAGCCTCCTCAGTACAGCTGCGGCCAAGCTCACAAGAACAAAATCAGTACTTATATAAGGAATGGTTATCAACGGTTTGATGTATGCTAGAGGTGAGCAAGTGGCAGCTTGGGAGCTGCACACAGCTCTCTGCCACCTGTACTGCAGCTCCCACCAGAAGTGGCTGCCTGGGGTGTGTCCGTGAGCAACAGAAGCTGAACTGCCATTTCTTTCACCAGAGCCTCCTGGTGAGTGTGGGAGCAGGGAAAGCATGTCCTATGGCTGCTGCCTGAACCCACCAGTGCTTTGATATAAGGTGGGGGAGTTGCTGGAAATGATGCTACTCTCTCTTCTGAATTTGGGGAAGCAGCAATCAATGAAAGGAATTGTGGCTCTCGACAATATGAACATTTTGGTATGCAGCTCTTAGGCTTGGGAACTTTGCCCATCCCAATCTATGCATTAAATCCTTATGCCACAAATGGAGAATTGATCCCAGAATGTACAGTAAACTTAGAACTGTGGGGATCATTTTAGGATATGTAATTTCATTTGCTAGTGAACATCACTTACCAACAAGGTATTGCTTCCCTGCCTAAGAGCTCTTAAGCACGAAATTTAATTTATGAAAACAATATTTGATCTTAAAGTTTCCAAGTACACAGCAAAAGAGCAACCGGAAAAAAAAAAGATAGCTTCTACAAGAATATAATTCTCCTCCACTCTTAGTCCTAACAATAACTGGAAGAGAAAATAGTGGAAACAACACAAATAAATACTGGGGAAACTTTTACATTTCACTGAAGACGGGAATTTTTAAACGCAAGACATCTCAGCTCATTTCTTTCCAGTTTTATTTTTTGAGTGACTTTTTTTTTTTATATAGCTTATGCCTGTTTATTTACTAGACTTGGGGGGGGAGGGGGGAACCTGTAAAAGGTGTAATAATTCACCTTCATTCTCAGTGTCTTCTGAATTTACACTCTCTTCACTTGTTACTTCATCTTCGCTGCTATACTCCTCCCGTTCAGAGTCTGTAATTTCACCTTCTTCCAGCTCGCTTTCTGTTTCTATTACCGTACTGTCATCCATAAGTGCAGCAGTGTGTTGTGTATTTTTGTTAAGATGGGGATCTGTGCTATTTGTGGCAAGTGGTTCCTTGGTGGTCAGCCTGCTTCTTCTATCCAGGTCTACTTTGGCCTTTTTCACATTTGGAGAATCCTCCTCCTCTGCAGAACTCATTTGCTCATTAGTGGTTGAAAGGCAATTCAGACTGTTGGATGATTTCTGTTCGTCTGTGTCCAAATCCTAGAGAGGATTTATAGAAATCAAACTTGAGGAGTTCAACATTTTCTTTTAAAGATCAGATTTTTTAATTGGTACAAAGAGTGTATTTAAGTAATTCAATCCTTCACTGGCTATTATTTTACAACCACCAACAAGGGAGAAGTTGCCCGCTGTAACTTCTACAGCTTGTACTACTACTAGCCAAGGAGAGAAGTTTCAAGAGGATATCTTTTGCACACTGATGTCAAGATGCCATGTAAGACATTATCGCTAAGATCATCTTTCACTATCAACGATGTGATCATGTCACCCTCATCCTCAAATCTCTTCAGTGACTTTTTCAAACTGAATTCAGGTGTTGTTTTCACTTAAAAGAACAGGGCAACTCCAGCATTGAATACATTTCTGCTCTGATCTCTCCTAATTCCTATCTTCTCCTCATTCAATACCTATATTCCAAGCTTCCCAACTGGTCTTTTTCATCTGTCTTCTATTTTTTTTCCCACCACACTGATTTCTGTCTCTCAATTTCTCCTGTGTATGCTGAACCAACTTTCTTTCTTGCTTTAAACATGATCATTTAAACAAAATCTTTAATTACTGGCCTCCTCAGTGGCTACACCCATTCTCTTTTGCACTTTAACCGTTTTCTATGGTATCTTGATACTAACACAAACACAAGCTCTTCAAGCACTCATAAGAAGAAGTCAGGATTTCCACTAAAAAGCCAACTGCTAGAAAACAAAACTTGAAAGTAATACTGCTAAAAGATTACGAAGTAACTCAACAAGTGAAAGATTTTCCTATCTTAAAAGGACACCACAGAAATAGTTTAGAGTTTTTAGAGATTTTTGTCTATATTATAATAAACCCATGTGGAAAGGACCTTATTGAAATATTTCCCACCCCGACACACACACACCATTAAGGCCGACTTTGCTGATGGCATGGATTCCAGTTCAGGAAAAATGAGGCTAGTGAGAGCGCATCAAGGCATTTCTTTCGATCAAAGATGTGTCAATGAAAAAGCAAGCATGACTAAACTTCCTAATAAAACTCCTGCACTTATTTGGATTTTTGGACACTGGTGAGGTTTTCAGCCGTTATTGATGAATTGATATATGCTTGAAACAGAACAGCTGAAAAAAGTAGTAAGTATCTCAAAAATATTCTTAAGCGTGTGTGCATGTGTGTATCATGTTACATTTCTAAGTACCATACAAATGTGAGCAGATTTTATTGATAAATTGCATATAAAGAATTATCTGCACCGTAATTTCTTAAACCAGAGATTTTTAATTTGGTAAATTTTACATATAAAGAAATTGGAACACATAGGCAAAGCAACCAGGCAAAGCAACCAGGCAAAATTATAATAAAAACACAGACGTTCCTGTTCTCCAGCCTTGTGCTAAGGCCAAACAGGAATTTTAAGTCTACATTGAAAATTGTGTCAGGCTGAACACGTTCTTTAAAGACGCGAGACTGTTCCAACAAAAGGATCACACTGTGCCACTTAGAGCTGAATATGGTAGGAGTGTCTTTGCATGTGGACCTTGTACTTTCCTCAAAGAAAAGGTCAACTGCCTCATCCACGCCCCTTCATGAAGAGAAGAGGAAGACAGGAGGGACAGTGGTTTTGGAAAGAAAGGCTGCAGACCATCCCTTCTCCATCATTAAGGGTAGGCTGCAACTGGAGAAGCACGTCACTTCTGTTCCTGTTACCTGGGCCTTCCTTGGTAGGCCTGTGTCAAACCTATTTTTCTGCAGATAACAGATAGCATCACAATTTTATTGCCAGTTGTTGCAAAAGCACAAAAATCAGATGCAATCTTAGAATGTAAGAGTAGTTACTGGGTAGAGTGCTGAGCTGTGCCAAGATCCTCTCATTATTGAGCCCCAGTAGTACAGGCTGTAGAGACAGCATTTACCCGTTCCAATCAGCATACACAGGGGCAGGCCTGCAGAGTGGTACCACACTCCTGACATCAGGCAGGCTGATTCTGAGCTGGGCACAAAACTTGTCTCTTCCCCCTAATCTCACACATTCTTGAACTGCCACGGAGACCCAGAAAGGCCGGTGAGAGGAGCTCCACATATGAAGGCTCACAACTGAAGGGCTCTCTGCAAGGTTTTGCACAGCCCAACTGTAGATAGTAAACAGCAGCAGGATCAAGGCCTGAATGCATGAGGGTCCATGATAGCAATTCCCTAATATTTATGTGCTATGGGGCAGATGCTCGGTTCTCTCATACTGGTTCATAACACACCTAGCAAGCTTTCAAGGAACACATTTAGAAGACTGAATATATTCTTGTCCTAATATTTTTTATTTCTGTTGCTTGATACTATTCTAAAATGTTTACAATTTTTAAAAATGGTAACAAAAAAATAGCTACTGCCTCATTTTGATCCAAAAAAACTAAATGTAATTGTTTAGAATTCTTACTTCTTTGGTATTTGGGTGCCTGGGTAAAAAATGCATAAATAAATACTTAGGATACAGTAGACCGATGATACTAATTTGTGCCAATAACGAGTGATTTTGTTAAAGGCTTAATTATATTTCTTAAACAGCCACTTTTTCTGCTCTTTCAACCATCCAAATGTATTTAACTTTTAGCAAAAAAATTGTATTTCACCTTAAGATTATTTTAAGACCCCAGGAAAGCATATTTATGCTTCCACTCCACAACTTAAATACATTTTTCTTCATACAGATCCTGAATCTTTAATTTCTTAATCTACCTTCTTTACAACTTCCTGCCTACTACAGATTGATAAGCAGAGCTCCCATCAAACAATCAGGATATGCAAGTTAAAGCCAGTTATCTTGCTTAACCTGGGAAGTTCTAGATTCATGGTTATTTATAAGCTTTGTGACCATGACTGTCTTTTTTTGGATGTTTGGACAGTGTAAAATACCAGTAGTGGAAACTAGGTGTGCAATTCGTTTTCACTTGTTTAGTTGCTAAACAACACTAACTGGCTGCCTTTTTCCGAAATGGCGGTGATGCCATTTTCCCATGAAACAAAAACAAATGGTGTGCCTTCTGCACAACCCTAGTAGAAACCACATATACTTAAATAAGAGGAAGAATCAGACTTTCTCCTTAGTTCCAGAAGTATATTTAATTCCTCCACAAGGTGGCAGTAAACTAAATCATGTTGGTGAACAACTGAAGCATTCCTAACAGCTTTTCATGGGCATAGAATATGGACTAACTACTGCCTCTTCCTTAAACCAACCAGCCAATAAACATGGCCCAATCAAGATGTATCATGGGCCCCAGCTCAGGGGAGAAAAAGGCTCCAACTCAGAAAAAACATGTCAAGAGTAAGGGATACAAGAATCAGAAATGCAAGAGTTCACTGTCAACTTACACTTCTCTAAAAGATTTTTACCCATTTAATTCTTGTTATAATACATACGATTATTATAACAGATCAGAAAAAAAGCACATGTGTCTATTCTCCAGATTTGATTACTTTATTTTGCTGGAACAGTCAGTTGTTTCGTCTTCGCTGTTTATACGAGTCCGTCACACAGCAGCAGTGTAGCTTATTGTGAACACTAAGCTGCAATAATAATAATAATAATAATCTTACTTGGCCAATAAATTGAATCTTCAACAAATGCCCTTTTATTTGAAATATTTTTATTAAATAGATTTTATTAAAGGCACATGCACAAAGTTGTAAATGTCTAATTTAAAATCTCTTCCCTAAATTATCAAACTTTCACTTTGACATCTCTAATTTACTATACTTCATTTTACTAGTTCTCAAACCACCACAGTCTCTCAACTGACACAGTACCAAAACATCCAATGTACAAAGTAGACAAAAAAACTTTTAAAATGTTCAGGCCACCTTTACAGATGAAGTCAGAATTAAAGATGACAAGCCCTTTCTCTTTTTCTTAACACATCAATTTAAGATGCAACAAGCTCAAATCTGAATGTTACCCTTAATAGAAAGTATGATCCCTGCTTAGCCAAGACGTCATATATTGATATTACAGGACTTTTAATATTGAAATTAAATTCAAAAAAATATATTTTAGATAAAGCCTGGTCAAAGTTCTCCTTAGATGTTTCCACTTGTATATTTCAGCAAAATTTTAAAATGACTAACCTGGATTTATAGCAGGTAAATGCGATATTTTTATTAGCATTTCCTCCAAATGACAACATCTCTTAACATCAACTATCCATGTACTAAATACTTTTTCATCTACTAAGGTTAAAGGTAAACATCCACAGACTAATGTGTCTCAACTCTACCTTCACCAGAAGTTGCCAATCCAAAAGAAGAAATCTTCAAATTAGCCATGGTTTCTGTCAACTGATGTACCTAAAGGTGGATGAACAGGAGCAAATAGTAAACTATACACTGTATAAAATAGCATGTGTTTCATGAATATTATGGGAAATTCTTGCTACCAGACCTTGTCTCCTGAAGATGGTGATAGGATGGGTCTAATTTCAAAGTAGAATTCAATAGATGCTTCAGAGAAGTGAACTTTATAGCCAACAATATATGAAAATATAGGACATTTACTAAATACAACTAATTTTACTGCTAAAACAAAAGATGTCAATTGTACTTCTATACAAACTTGTTTATAAAAACTAAGACACTATGCAATTAATATGCCTTTGAACAGCCTTTTTTTGTATAAGTCTGAATGAAGCCTTCTGGATCTTACAATAGAATTAGTAACTTTATTATCCTTTATTCAATTTTTTTAAATCATCTTATGGACATGTAAGGTTTTATGTTCCCAAATTAACTTGATTGATAAGTTGTCTTTTTGTATACAAGAGGGAAGAGGAGTCTATTCCAACTTTATTTTTTTTTGCCTGTTACTGACAGAAGAAATTGGGACTTGATCCAATTCCTATGAAGATAAAAATAAAGACTTCAGTAGGCATTGCACCTGGTTCTTATTGAGGAAGATGGGCAGATTTAATTTTCTAACATGGAGATAAATCAGGATTATCTACTGAAAACCATATGAAAATTCTACCTATATTATTTGTGAATCATATTGTTGCCAAGATAAAACCCGACTATCTGTAATATGTGAATTCTAGATTGTAAGAGGATGACCGTTTCTTTAATTATAAGAGTATCTAAAAGGAAATATTTGTACAAAAATCAAAAGAGCAGCACTTTGTTTTGCTGGAGATATTAAGGATGCCACAATGCTGTTTCAGTATTTTCCACAAATGAATAGCTTTATTAAAAACCTACCACTAGCTTTCCAGTATGGGAGTTTATAAACGAGACAATAGCCTGCTGGAGTCCATGTTCAGTCTGTGCAGCCCCCAACCGGCCCCCATACACGTTTAGCGTGTAGAGCCTAACAAATAGGCAGCCCCCTTCGCGTAGTCATGTGCATATGGCCATCCTCCATCCAGTCTATGAATCTTAATAGACAGGCTGGAGCCGTGCTTTCCCTCCCCCAGTGATTCATAGCCGCAGAAAACCATGGGAAGAAAACCACCCCAGCTGTTTCTTTCTTCTGGGGTATTATGGCAGTAATGGATCAGGTGCTGCCCAGAGCCAATCCTACTTTAAATTTTTCAAAAGATTTGTTGCATGGTTTATGTTTATGGAAGTCATGGATCATGGTTCCATTGTGTACAAGGTGCAGTCACACACGCTACAAACACAGAACAAAAAACAAAAGCACCAGTGGGATCAGGATCAGGGGCTCGATCCTGTTCCAGGGCTCCCAGTCTCATCTCTGTACGAGAAGCAACACCCCCCCCCCCCCCCCCCGCCACCCCAATGCTGCTTCTCCACCATCGAACTGATGAGCTGTGCCTTTGCCCAACTGCCGAGCCAGGAAGACATTTCCTGAACTGGAAAAGGAAGAGTTGCTAGGAGCCCCCACCCCTCTTTGCCTGAAGACATCACTAGGCAAGAACAGGGCTCAGTCAGAGGGGGGCACTGAACGTGGTAGTCTTTCCACTGGATACCCAAAATGGAGCATGTTAGCTGCCTGGGAGCAGGGAGATTGGAGGCTGCACAGGGGAGAGTGCAAAGCGGAGAGGTTTGCAGTGGAGATGGTGCAAAGCAGGCAGATTTGCCCTGCCACATCAGAAGCTGCACGGGAGATGGTGCAAAGGGGGAGAGGAGTGCATTAGAAACAGTACAATGGAGGACAGTTTGCACAGGAAGAAAGTTCTGTGCAAAAAGAGCAGACATCCTGTGTAGATGGCACAAAGGGATTACTTTAAGGAGGCTACAAAGCAGGGAAGATCGCAGGCTGCACGGAAGAGAGTGCAAAGCAGAGGAGATTGCACAGGAGAAATCTGCACTGGGAAGGGTGCAGCCAGGTTGTATGCTAGGGATGATACAGAGGAGTAGAAGATTGCACTGGGAAGGCTGTACAATGGGAAGGCTGTGTAGTGTGAGAAACTGCTTCTTGTGATATTTTTCTAACTTGCTAGTACTGAGCATGCTCAATAGCAGCAACTGAAGGCAACTGCCCTTTATTTTTCCCTTTTCCATGAGGATTTGCTTCTCAAATATGGGCAGAAGGAGTCTATTTTGGGGAGGGAGGGGAAGTGATTGCGCAGGAGGGCTTGGTACAAATAGGTCAGGCTAAAACATGAGTGGGAAAGAGGAAGTATGTTTTATTGAGGAAAATTAGCTGCACAGCATGGCAGGTTTCACGGGAGGGGGGGGGGGGAAGAGTACTGTATTGGGGAGGCTACACAGCAGGGCAGATTACATGGGAGAAAGTTTATTTATTTTAGCATTTCTACCCTGGACCCTCACGCTGCTGGAGACTCAGGGCAGCTCACGAAGTACAAGTATAATAAATAAAATAATAATAAAACAGCAATATCAAGATATAAAAATATATAAATATAAAATACACAACATATAAATAGGCATACATAAAACCTGGTCTTCACATAAAACAACCCCCAACCTATCCATCCAACCCACCCTCACTCACTCCTTGTGCATAAGGCTAAACAGGCGGTTGGGGTCAGTGAGACCCAGTTGTGTCAGCTGGGGTTCCTTGAAGATTTAGCAAATGACGGCCCAGTTTCATTGGTGTCTACGTCAGTGGTTCCTCCTCCTCCTCCTGGAGAGTGGGTTACATGGGATTTGTGTGGGCATCCTGAAGACTATAGGGAGGCTGTTTTGTCCCCCTCTCCTGATATGGGAACCACAGAGTTGGAAATAAGTTATAATCTTTGTGTTTGTTCAGTGATGGAGGATGAGTCTCCTATATTGTGACCAGATGAAGATGGAAGTTATGCTTCCCTGTTGTCCTGGAATATTGATGGCCTTAAACCTAAATTAGTAGATAAGGATTTAATAGAATTTTTTCAAGCCTTTCAATTTATCTGTCTCCAAGAAACTTGGTTGGAGAAGGAAGAGGAAAATGTTTTAGATTGGTTTGGGTACCAGACCTTCTCCAAACGAGGGAAAAGAACAAGTAAAAAAGGCAGGTGTTCTGGAGGAGTAGCCACTCTTATTTCTCCGAGAGCAGGTGATCAGTGTACAATCCCAGCCTCCATGGAGAACATCGTGGTAGTGAAATGGTAGGAAAATAGAGGGAAGGTGTGGATTATTGTTAATATCTATGTTCCACCAAAATCTTCACCTTTTTACAAAGGTAGATTTATGGAGGCATCTCTCCTGTCTTCTAAAACGCTTAGACGCAAACTACAAAGAGGCTGCTGTTGTTTTGGTTGGAGATTTGAATGCCAGAGTAGGTGATGGGGAAGTTGTGTATATTGATGAATGCCTGGCAGAAGTGGCTGAAATTCCATATAGAGTTTCAAAAGATCAAGTGATAAATGAAGCTGGGGAATGCCTTATGGAAATCCTAGTTAACCAAAATCTAATTATATATAATGGCCGTACTGAGGGTGATCTTTTTGGAGAATTTACATATGACTGTCCTAAGCGGGCTAGTGTGATCGATTTCCTTATTATTCCGATTTTTGCTTTTAATCTCTTCACCAATTTTAAGGTAATTTTTCGTCCAGAAAGTTCACACTATCCGTTGAAAGTTGATCTGATGTGTGCCTATGCAAATAATGATCAATTAAATTTGGTTAAGATCTAGGAACAAAGGATAATAGGGAAAAGGCGATTAAAATGGTCTTCTGAGATATATTGTAAAATGGCAGATTTGCTGTACTCGCAGAGAATAGGCAAACTAAGAGAGGAGGTAATGAAAGACGGGACTACTGTCAATCCATTACAAACTTACCAGAACTTAAAGAACTAGAAACCGTGGTTACTAAGCCGGTCAAAGTAAGAAAATCAACTTTACCATGCTGGGACCAGCTAGCATGACGACGACTATCGGGAGATCAAGAGGCAGCTTAGACAGCACAGGAAGGCTTGGCATAGATATAGGGTACCATCTATATGGGATGCCTTTAAAAATGTTGATAGGAAAGAAAAGAAAATTTCAAAACAAGATATGGGCGGATCTTCAGATAGCTGCTGCAACTAAGGATGCAGCTAAATTTTGGCATATTATAGCTTCAGTAACTAAGAGCAGAAGTCAGGGTGCCCCCTTTTTAATAGAGGAGGATGATTGGGTAGATTAATATTCAATTTTTGCAGGAACGGAGGATTTATTAAATGATCCAGCTCCATCATGGCATATATCCAGTGGATTAGATAATATTAAAAGTAATAATGATGAGCCATCAATGATAGTTACTGCTGACCATGTTTTGGCTTATATCGTAGCTTTGAAGGTGGGGAAAGCCCCAGATTTGGATTATGTGCGACCTGAAGTTTTTAGAAACTTTGCAGGATGTTGGGGCCCTGTTCTTGCTTTCCGCTTTACAATGTTTAATAGGAATAGGGAGTTACCTCAGACATGGCACACTTCAATTTTAGTTCCTGGATATAAGAGAGGAAATAAAAAAGATCCATTGTGTTATCGACCTATACGTTTACTGTCAATAGCAGGCAAGATTTATTCGCGACATATATTAGGAAAACTCCAAGTATGGATTGAAGAAAACAACTTAATAGCTGAAGAGCAGGCAGGTTTTAGACAGGGAAGATCAGTCTTGGATCATTGTTTTATTCTGCACCATTTGTTGGATAAATATCTTTCTATTAAAAGAGGAAGTTTGTTTGTAGCTTTTACTGGTTTCTCTAAAGCTTTTGATGCAGTGGAGAGTATACTGTGGAAAAAACTTATAGGTATGGGTATTGATAGAAATCTTTTAGATCGGATTATTTTGCTGCATACAGATACTACAGCTGCAGTCCATTTGACTTCTGAGGGCATTCTCTCTAAATCATTTCCTATCAGAACAGGAGTGCGACACGGGTGCTTATTGGCCCCATTATTCTTCAATCTTTTTGTAAATTATTTGGAGAGTACGATAGCAGCAGTTGCACAAACACCGCCTAGAGTTTCTGATAGAGCAGTGTCCTGCCTTACGTACGCAGATGATGTACTCCTTTTATCTCAAACCAGGAAGGACCTGCATAATATGTTGAATCAGTTGCACTCATATTGTATGATAAACAAAGTGACTGTAAATACACAGAAGTCACAAGTCATCTGCTTTGGACGATCCCTGGAAAAGGTTAGTTGGAGATTTGGTTCAGAATTGTTATCTCAGGTCTCACAGTATACTTGTTTGGGAATCTTGTTCTCAAAAAATATGTCATGGTCCAGGCACTTGCAGATGGTGGAAAAGAAGGCAGCTAGTGCCATGAGTGGTATTTTAAGATTGTATAGAACAACAGAATATGCCCAAGTACCTTTTGTTATTCAGGTTTATAAGACAAAAGTGCTAACTCTGCTAATTTATGGTGCTGAAATTTCATTTGCTCAATACAATAAGGAAGCAGAAGTAATACAAAATACATTTATAAGAGGTATTCTTGGAGTGCCACAGTGTACCTCGATTCCAGACAGGGATCTGTCCTATGAGTACAGTGGCTTCCCAAAAAGTCCTCCTTTATTGGAATAAGCTCCACGGCATGAATCCGGCTAGATTCCCGTATCAGTGTTGGAAAGAGCAGACTTTACATAAGGGAATTATTAAATATAAATGGTGGAGAGATATTCGAGAGATTATATTCCCTAGGGTTTTTGGCTGAATTTTGTTGTGGTATTAATCTATCCCAGATGCACATTGTTTTGAAGAATAGATCCTATGATATTGCTGCGCAGATTGAAATTTCTAGACTCAGTGAGATTAGAATGATACCTTGGTATCCTAAAATAAAACTAGTATTTCAACTGGAACCTTAATCTAGTTACTTTAATAGACCGACGTCTTCAAAAAATGATGTCCTTGATAAGATTCCAGTTGTTTGAATCAGCTGTTGAGGGTCGTGGAGGCCATATTCCTCATCAAAAAAGATACTGTGCGTGCTCGTTAGAGGTTGAAACTTTGGAGCACGTATTGTATGTTTGCCCTCTGTATCATGATCTAGGAGAAATTTGGCTGTTTCCACTCTTCCCTGACAACCAGTTACCACTGCTCCCGCAGGGGCTGATAATATTATTGTCCTCTGATAATGATGTGATACTTAAAGCTCTCTCTTTTCTTTATGGTGCACAAGATCGAAGGAGGGTGCAGTTGCAGCTTGAGTAGGAATTAGAAAGGGCATGGATTTTGCTTGAGTACTGTATTTGTTTTGCAATTTTGTAACTCTGTTTTTTTTGTAATTGTTTTCTTGCTTGAACGTTTGATGGCATAAGTTGCAATAAACTGTTTTTGACTGACTGACACTCCTCGCGCCAAACGCCTGATGGAAGCATCAGGTCTTACAGTTTCATCGGAAAGCAATTGCATTAGGCTATCCAGGGTAGCGGAGCAGCACATACTGCACTGCAAGTACATGGCCAGTGACCTCCCCAACCCATTTTTGGGGCAATCACCACCACCCCTTCCCTTCCAAGCTCCAGCCCCCAAAGTGTCTTATCACTATGCCATATCACCATTCTCCATTACCCCCCTTCCCCAAACCTCCCTTCTTTCCTAGAATAAGCACGGAAACAATGGTTTATTTAATAATATAAACTTAAATTTAACTTTACCTAAATAATAAGTATATAAATACTTTATTTATGGAAGCAGAAATGAAGCTGGAGCTTGGTTCTCAGGTTTGGCTTGATGCTCAGCTTCCAGGTGGTGGTGGTAGCTGGCTAAATGTAGGCTTATAGATAGGAGTTTGAAGTCCAGAACCTCCAGGGTAGCATTCTCAGAAATTCTCCCAGTTCCACACCCATGACCTCAGAGGTAGGCTGTAGGGATGTGCACAGTAACTTTCATTTTTGTTATTTTTTTCGTTTTCATTATTAAAATGTCATTCATTTTGATTATATTTTGTTATTCATTGTTTAGTTTTTGATTTCCATTGGTTTCAATGGAAAATACATTTTTGGCTGTAACGTTTTTATTTCTTATTTGATTTGGATAATAAGTGGCAGATTTGTACCCCCAACGGAGGGTACAAATTGTGTGTGCCGAAGGGATCCGATTTTATAAACAGTTGAAATTTGTTACTTAAACAAATTATTTGTACACATTTCTGGCTGTAATGCCTTCGTCTCCCATTCGATTTGGATGAGACTAGGCAATACTATACCCCTCGCCAAGGGTACTATCTCTGCCAAACTTCAGAAGGATTGAATAAAAAAAATAAAAAAAAATAAAAAGGGTACTGATGTTATAAGTAATTTACTTGTAAATGTATTTCTGGCTAGAACATCTTTGTAGGCCACACATTTTACATGACATTTGGGAGGATTGTATCTCAGACCGTTAGAAGCATCTCTGCAAAATATCAGAAAGATCTGATAAAGGGTTCCAAAGTTATGGAGCACAGCATCTGGAGAGTACAAGCCTGTCAGGGATTCTCTTACATTTGTCACTGCGGTACAAGATGTTGTTGGGATACCAATTGGCCAGCAGAAATGTCACCCCTATATCATTCTGTGCTGTAACCACCCCAACCTCTCTCACTCACATGTTACTGGGAAGTTCAGTTCAGTTCAGTTCCGTACTGGGAAGTTGGAAGCATCTCCTTAGGAAAGAGCCAATAAAGGATTCTCTTATGTCCTCTGTCATAGTGCTGCAGGATGTGATCGTAATGACAACTGGCCAGCCCGGATGTATGAACCATGTCTCCTGAATGCTGGGATGCTTCCCCCTGCCCTCTGCCTTGCTGACTGAAGTCTTAGTTATGTTCCTTCTATGCCTGTCTCAGAGCCACCCAGGACTGGTCCTTGAAAGCTGGAAGCATGCAGTAAGAGAGGCAATCACATCTCTGTACCAGCCAGGATGTCTTTGAAATGTCAAGCCAATTGACTAGAATCTTTGCTGTTTGGCACAGGCTACAGTCTGGGCGGGCACACCCCGGCTGCGTGAGGGTGTACGTCAACTTGCAGATAACACCCCAGGAGGGGGCAGGAGAATGTTGGGCAGCACCCCAGGTACATGGGGATTGGATCTATGTAGCTAGCTGAACTCTTGTAATGAGCTCTAGTGCATGCACACGCGCATATACACTGCCAGAAAAGTATGAGAAAATGCTCTGACCAAAGCCAAAACCACGGACAAAAAGCAGACCCCAAGAACAGCAACTTATATCTACCCTCTATGCCCGCCTTGAAGCCACCACCGATTCTTCCTCCTGTAAAGGTGGAAGCATGCAGTCATTGGCCAGTGAATGTGTCTGTCAGTCTGTTGGGCTGCTCCCCACCTTTCTACAGCCCTCTCCCCCCTGCCATGCCTATCTCTGAATGGCACTGCATGTGCTATTTACCTGAATAATTAAAGTCTTCAAGAGGGAAACTTCAATTGCTCATAAAATTTGGACCCGTTATTAAATCTTACTTCAGTTTGCCACAGACGGTCCTGAAGGTCTGCGATACAAACCTTCCAAATTTCATGTAAAATGGATAGACAAAAAGATGTTACAGCCAGTAATGCATTTACAAGTAAAGAGCTTATAACATACAAAGCTTTTATCCAATCCTTCAGAAATTTCGCAGGAATAGTACTCTTAGGGAGGGATATAACCATGCCAAGTTTCATTCAAATCAGATGGGAGGCAAAAACGATACAGCCAGGAATGTGTATGCAGATTTTTGTAAAACAAAGAATTTCAACTGCTTATATAATCTTATTCACCACAATTGGATGTAAAATAAAAAAAGTTACAGCTGAAAATTTGTTTTTCAAGTTTTTCCTATTTATTTGTAATGAAAATTTTTCATTATGTTCTTTCATTTTCGTTATTCAACAACAAAAACAAAAAATCCGTATTTCGTTTTAATTATAATGAAAACAAAATGCACACCCCTAGCAGGCTGAGCTCCAGAGTCGCAATGTGTGGATGAGTTGATGGTGCAGGGAAGAGGGCTTTAGATTCATTAGACACTCAGGAACCTTCTGGGGAAGGGGGAGCCTATTCCGACAGGATGGGCTTCACCTTAACCAAGCAGAACCCAGCTGCTGGCACTAAAAATTAAAAAGGAGATAGAGCAGTTTTAAAACTAGAATCCACAGGAAAGCCAACAGGCACTGAGGAGTGCATGGTTCAGGCAGGGGCATCTCCAAAGAATGCTGTTCATTCATGGGAAGTTGAGTATCCTAATACAGAGGATAGGAAAGAAGCTGAGAGTTCAGGTGAGAATCCATGCAGAACAGAAAAATTTAAATGATTCCAAATAAGCTGAAACAGTCACTTATAAAAAGGCAAAATAAGAATAAAAAGAATACATTTAAGTGTCTATATACAAATGCTAAAAGTCTAAAAAGTAAGATGGGAGGATTTGGCACTAAATGAAGATATAGACATAATAGGATACTCAGAAACGTGGTGGAATGAGGATAATCAATGGGATACTGTAATACCAAAGTACAAAATGTATCAAAATGACAGAATTAGACTGAGATGGTGGTGGGGTGGCGCTATATGTTACAGACAGCATTGAGTCAAGCAGGTTTCAAATTTTACAGGAAGCGAACTATACAGAAATTATATGCGTAATTGGGAAGTGTACAGCAGTAAGACTATGCTATCAACCCCCTGACCAGGAAGGTGAGACTGACTATGCAAATGAAGATTACACAGGTTACTCATTATTACACAATAATAATGAGTGATTTCAATTGCCCTAATACTGACTGGGTGAATGTCTCCTCAGGTACAATTTCTTGATGCCATAAATAGCTGTTTCTTGGAGAAGATGTTCCTGGAACCTACAGGAGGAGCTACACTGGATCTAGTCCTAAGTGGAACGCAGAATCTGGTTCAAGGGGTAACAGTGGTAGAGCTACTTGGCAACAGTGATCATAATATAACCAAATTCAACATACTTATAGGAGGGAGAATGACAAGAATACTGCAGTAGCATTTAAATTTTAAAAAGAGGAACTACACAAAATTGAGGAAACTAGTTAGAGGGAAAATAAAAAGAGTAGTTGCAAGGATTAAATGTTTGCAAGAGGCATGGAGACTAAATGAACCATCTTGGAAGCCCAGATTAAATGTATTCCACAAATTAAAAAGGTAGTAAAAGAACCAAACATCTGCCAGCATGGGCTAAATGGTGAGGTGAAGGAACCTATTAGAGGCAAAAAGGCATCCTTTAACAAATGGACAGCAATTCCTGAAGAGGAAAATAGGAAAGAGTATAAGCATTGCGAAATTAGAAGTAAAGTATTAATAAGGTAGGCCAAGAGGGAAATTCACATCCCTCTGCCACCAGCCCACCATGGTGCCTTACCCCCTGGGACAACAGGGGTGGGAGGGAATCTTGCTGCTTTCCCCCGTGTTCTCCTGGCCACTTGTGAACAGTTTTAAAACTAAAGACACCCCCCCCCCCCCAATATAAATTAGATATCAATAAACACAGCAACAATGCAGCCCTCCCTCTCCACCCCCACCTCCCGCTTACCATTAACTGTGTAAGTTGCTCTGGAGAAGGCAAGGCAATGGCTCAGGAAGAGTGTCAGGAATGTGCTGCAAACCCAGACAAGCTGAGACAACCCATATTTGAATTTGGCGTGCACTGGACTTTTAAGGCATCATTGAGAGCAAGAGTGGAGAAGGGCAGGAAGCAGTCACTGATTGGAGAGGTCTAGGCTTTTGGCCAGTGATTCTATGGTATTGGCAGACCTAGATGCAAGGAGACTGTATGCAACCTAAGACAGGAGATGGATGCATGGACGCACATTAGCACGCACTGGTCCACATAGTGGGCCTCCAAGATCCCTGGACAACACCATGAATAGCGGGTGAGTGGGGGAGGGATGGGCTAACATCTGGTGAATACCTAATAGACACGCAGGTGAACACCAACCTGGTGGGTGCTATGTGAACTATCATCTCATTTATTTGCACCCCAAGTAACTCTAAACTACACATTTGTAAAAATGCTGGACAATAAAAATTATATTTAACTTTTTTGCATGTCGATACTTTTATATTCCTTTAAGGGAAATTTCAAGTTTTGGGGACTATATTCCCTTAATACTTTTGTGTTAAAAAGAAGGGCTGGAGTCCTTATCTGGGAATTCTTCTAGAAGGGTGTCCCTGGACAGTAGCTCAGACCACTTAGGTGGGGCCTCAATTCTGCATTTCCCCGCAAAACACAAAATACACAGGGCCCTGCCCTTAGGGAAATTGTTTAAGGATCACTCTCAGATGATCGGAAGAGACAAGGTGTCAGCTGTTCAAAAAGAAATGATTTGATCTTGTGGTGGTGGTAGGGGAATGTGGTGGTAGGGGAATGTGATGGTTAGAGAGCCAGTGTGGTGTAGTGAATAAGGTGCTGGACTTGGTCCTGGGAAGCCAGGGCTTGAATCCTGCCCTAGTCGTGAACTCACTGGGTGGCCAGTGAGTAAAATAATTAGTCATTGTAGTAGTAGCAGAGAAATGATTAATAGTTTTATTATTAGTAGTAGTATGGTAACCTGAACACTCAATATCATCGGATGGAAAGGCTGGAGGAACGCCAGAAGACGTCTCAGATGGAACCTTGACTATCATATGTGTTGAATGTAGGACACTAAAGTACTCAGCAGATGAGTGCGTGAAAATGAAGGTTTTTTTTTTCCAGTTTATTCAAGTTATTTAGGTCAATAGTTAATATGGTTTCATTCATTTCATTTATGATTGAAGATATCTGCATAAAACATTCCTTCCGACAAAGCAACTTTTTCACTTTCACATGCTAGGACATATTTAATGACAAAATAATTACTCTGAATTGATGATCATGTACCTCCAACAGACTAGACAAGTAAAACAATATAGACAAATACGAAACAGCCTACTTAGCAACATGAACTAATTGTTTCTGACATTAGTGGCAGCTGGCAAGCTAATTTTCAAAGATCTACAGTGAGAAAGCCTTCCCTTTACATTATAGCACAAGTGGTGCTATACTTTCTACACTGCAGATGAGATAGTTTTCTTGTTATTAAATGCGTCCCTTTCTGCAACTTGATCATTGAAAATGCAAGTTTTGGAATCTAACTAAATGAGATGCTAAAGACACTACAATAAAAATAATTTGAATTTAAAATGCTCACAATAAAAGTCCTTGCAATGATTATCTTCCAAATAAATTCCAAATGTAATTATGATTGGATTAATTTCTTTTAAATCCTTTTTCCATTTATGTTTTGCTACATTAGTTTTTAATCAAATAAAATGTAAGAGAAATTGTGACCACCCCTTATACAACACTCTTAACGACTTAGTTTTAAAATCCATATCATTCATACCAAGGTACAACAAAAGGCCTAAGTTTTACAAATTTGCAAGATGGTGTTGATTCTAACGGAGCCATTTGCAAACCAACCTGTCTGCGCTACGAATACTTGAAAAGTAGGATGGAAAAACACCTTATACAACTGTGGATGTTTACCTCCTACCTTTCGATTACAGCACAAACCTCTACACAGAAGATTCCGTTTCTTAAAAGATCTAATTTATTAAAAGACTTATTCAAATCAGACTTAACTAAATTGTAGTGGCCACACGGACCATGATCAGAAGTCTCAGGAGGCTTCTCTAAACATGAGGCGCCATGCTATAAAGGGACCACAAGAAGATGCAGCTACAAACAAGAGGAATAACGAGGGAAGCCACTAGAACACTTACTGAATCTCATTTGCTAGCTTTAAAAGTACTGTATATCTTATCAGCTTTTATACTTATAGCAAAGTAATGGGTAGAAACAGGTCTTAGCTTACACTCAACTTCACATATGCGCGCACACACACGCCAGCACACCACTACTGATCACCACTCCTCCACCCCATAGTGGTTTGTAGGCACCTTGCAATGAAACAGTTTTTCTTTCCTTTTGTATTGTACGGCTGAAGGCCGTCACAACACAAACACAGGTAAAATTACGTAAGGAAACAGTAATACACAATCCGCTAGCACAATTTGATATATACACCTACTGCTTCACAAACTGCCTTCTTTTCTTGAAGACTGCTGATAACAATTTGATTACCAAGTAAGTAAGATACGAATACTCATCAGACAGCAAAACCTACAGATAGAAATCGGAATCTCTGCCCGGAAATTTATTTAAGACAGGCCCCAACAAATTAGTCTGATAGTCAGAATATAGATCGCAACAAAATAAAATACGTGTAACCGTTTCAACCATTCCCTCACACCTAGGACAATAACGATTTTCAAAAGGTATCCCCTGGAAACGTCCCTCCAAGACTGCAGAGGGAAAATAATTGAATCTCATCCAGGTAAATAGCTTCCATGAATGAGCATTCAAATCTTAACTCAAATAAGGTATTGGTATCGGTAAGGGTAATGGATTTGCAACTACGGCATAATGAAGGGAAGACCCAGAGGCATTGTTAATGGCCATATCAGCTTAAAAGTCTGCATCAAAAACACGCTGCTTAATAGTTTTTTTGCTTGTAAATAGCCCAACGATAGCAGTCAAGCAGGAGAAAAACCCATTGATCGTGCTTTAGCAAGTACGAAAGAAAGCCAACCACTGAGCCATTTATCTTGGGGAACTAGCATCATAATGCTAGAAACTTGAGGGGTGGGATGGTATTATATATGTGATTCCAGATTGGAGGTGGGGCGCTGTTATGGTTATTGCTGCTGTTAATATGTGATTGATGAGCTATTTATGTTTACTATGTAATGTGATAGTTGTTGAGAGTTCCCCCCTGGTGAGAGCAGGTGGGTACGGGGAGGGCCCCACGCTGGTGGCGGGGGGGGGGGGG
>QEPC01012375.1:1737894-1756209 GCA_003113815.1 Sphenodon punctatus
GGGGGGGGGGGGGGGGGGAGATTGAGGAAGTAGTATGTTATGTGAAGATAGATATAATGTGTAGTTAAAATTGAGGGGTAGATAGGATGGTATTATATATGCTCTTATGTGTTCTTATGTGATCTTATATTTGGGGTGGGGGGGGGTTGTCACTGTTATTACTGATGTTGATTTGATTATTGCTGTTCATGTTCATTATGTATTGTGATTTTGTTGTAAGTCGCCTCAAGTCATCTGTGATGAGAGAGGCGGGGTATAAATTAAAATTGAAAATAATGGGAGAGGTCAAGGAGAATAGTAGCCAGAGCCAAAATGAAAATATCAAGCTCCAGGCTCTGGTTGAGACTAACACACACCCAAGATCTACACAAATGATCACAATGGAAACACACTGGGGTACAGACAAAACCCTCTCAGAAACTTAGATTGAACAATTTCCAGTTCATCAAGTTTCTCCAGCACCCAAATCTGCACACCAAACAACAGCTGAGATAAACACTTAGCTCCGAATATCCTAATTGCCGGCTCAATCAGGTTTCCTCCTTTAGTCTTGACAAAGCGGGCTAAGGCAGAGCAGATTTATTTGCCTGCTCAATTGCCGCATGAGTATGGACTACCCAGGTACCAGTAGATTGAAATACTACACCCAAATACCGGAAAAACTTGACTTGTTCAATCGAGTTCCTATCCGTAAACCATCTATGGACCGTACTTTGAGAATACCACTACTTTTGTTTTGTCATAATTAATAGTAAGAAGGTTCAAGTGACAGCATGTGACAAATGAATCCAACTGTCTCCTTAAACCCACTTGGGTTGTGGAAAGAAGAACTGCATCATCAGCATACATAAGACACCCTACAGTAGAGTTACCAAGGAGGGGGGCATGAAAGGCAGGAAGCCTTAGGTGTTCTATCAAGTCATTTATGTAGAGGTTGAATAAAGATGGTGGTAAAATACACCCCTGCCTGACCCCAATAAACGTAGGAATTGGGTCGGAAAGATGCCCTCACATTTACCCTTACTTTAAGGGAGGTTTCCCTATGCAGTTCTTCTATCAGTAATAGCAGCTGACAATCCATAGAAGTACAGGACAATTTGTACCACAAATGATCAAATCAATGAAGGCTACATACAAGGCCCCCTGGGTAGTCATATACTTCTTGATCAAGTGAGCTCAAACAAAGCAGTGGTTCGTAGTTGAGCACCTGATGAAACAGTTTATCATGTAGAACTTAAGTGACGCACTCTTCTTTTGCCATCAACAGTTAAGGTATACCATTACAAAGCTTCCACTTTGAAGCTGGTTATGAAGTAAAATAAGCTCTGTACCTGTGGTGTACTGGAGAAATAAAGGGCTTAAGTGATATGGCAGCTCAAGAGGCTCATGCAACTCTCAGGCACCTGTACTGTAGCAGGTACATAATTTGTTTTCATTTTAGTTTACAAACACCCCTTCGTTTTCAGGGGGTTTTGTAAATGAAACTGTTAGCTTTTGTTTTTCAAGTTTTTGTTTATTTTTATTAAAAATAATTTGAAAAATAATATAAAAATCACTGCGCATGCACAAGATTGTTGTTGAACCATTCTGCACATGGAACTTATTATTATTTTTATAAATAAAATGGACACTTTTCTTCGTTTTTGTCTGTTCTCATTACCTATCCCTATCATTTTTGTATTTTAATTACTGAAACAAAGGGGGCTTTATAAGTTTTACTAATTAAAAAACCAAAAATGAATTGCACCCCCCAATTGTACTACAGGTCTTGCAAGAAGTGGCTGCCTAGGGGTGTGTCCATGTGGCTCCTTCAGGGGCAAGAGAAGCTGAGCTGTCATTTCAGCCACTGTAGCTGCTGCTGGAGTATAAATTATTTGTTTATTTATATCCTGCCCTTCCCCAAAGGCTCAGGGTGGCTTACAAAAAAATATAAAAATATTTTAAATACAATACTCCCCAACACCCAACCCACTACCATCTTCCAACAACCTCCCACCTAATCCCCATCCCATCCTCCCCCTTAAACCAGCCCCCCCCCCGCCCATTCAGTTCCTGCTGCTGAAAGCCTGAAGGAACAAAATGGTCATGCACTGCCTCCAGAAGGCCATCAGGCTTGAACATAGGCAGACCTCCTGAGGAAGGGAGTTACACAGGAAAGGTGTAATGGCTGAGAACGCGCTCCTCATAGTTGATACCGGCAAAAAATGGAGTCTCCAGGAAGGCGCCCCCAGCTGGTTGCAGAGGTCGTGATGGGACACGGGAAGCCAGGCAATCCCTCAGACAGATGGGGCCTAGGCCATTTGGGGCTTTAAAGGTCATCACCAGCATCTTGAATTGGGCTCGAAAGAAAAGGCAGCAGACTACTCACCAGATGGAGTTAGTGAAAAGTGTTTCTGGCTACCACTGCAACCTGGCAACCCAGGTGCAGCGAAGGATCCAGAAGCACTCAGAGGCTGCAAACCCAATCAACCAGAAGGGGTCAGACCCCATCAATAAGAGGAGTCCCAATCCCCTCCAGGGCACAAGACCTGCCAACCATCACCACCTCAGTCTTGCCAGGATCCAGCTTCAGTCGACTTGCCCTCATCCAGTCCCCCACCACAGCCAGGCAGAGAGGTGTTGCTGCAGTGGTGGCTACGGGGGAACTTTGCCTTGGGCACCATGTGCTAGTACACCGTATGAAAGCGCCTGGGTAGGTCTGGTCTGCATGCATGGGTAGGATTTCCTTTTCTTGCCTCCAAGCCTCTCCTTCCCCAATCAGCTGTTTAGCAGGAGGAGAGCGCACACATGGTCCTCCAGGTCCTCCCTCCCTCTGATCAGCTGTTTGGAAGGCAGAGGAAGTGAGCTCCTCTGGGCCCGATCCTCAGACCTTGCCTCGTGACAGGTCTGCACAGGCGGACCAGAAGGGAGGTGGCCTGTTATCCCACGTTGTCCCAGGTGGGCAACAGTAGACCACAATGCATCATCAGCCTTCTCTGGCAGACACGTTGCGTAGCAGCCTGCCGCCCGCCTGGGACAAAAGTGGGCAAACATCTGGTGATGCCAGCCTGATAGTCAGCTGCATTGCGAGCTAACATGGGTTAACGGCTTGTGTGGCCTTACTCACTGGGTACACAAAAGAGTTCTATTGCTTTAACTTTAATGAGTTTTTACAATTAACTCGTGGAACGTACTGTCAGAGAAAGTGGTCACGGCTGGTAGTAGAGCTAGTTTTAAAAGGGGAGTGGATAAATTCTTGGAGGATAAGTCCATTAATGGCTATTAGCCAAGTAGGATTTGGGAATGTAACCTCTTACTTTTGGGGGCTGGAACAACAGGAATGGATTGCCCCTTGTGACCTGTTGGGTACTTCTCCAAAGAGAAAGAGATTGGCCACTGTCAGAGACAGAATGCCAGGCTTGATAGACCATTGGTCTGACCCAGTATGGGACTACATATGTTCTTATGTACCTAACTTTTGGTAGGGGGTTGGGTTTTTAAATGCATTTAACTAACGTCCCTCTCCCCACTGTGGAGAGGCTGCGCTTTCCCTCTTTTGGTTTTGCCCCTTTTTGTTATTTTATATATTATAATCATAATTAATATATTTTATATTGTAAGCTGCCGCAGGCTGCCTTTCGTAAGAGGGGCGGGGTAATACGGTTTTTAAAATAAATAAATAAATTCGGTTAAAAAAGCAAAGGTGGCTTTATTAACACACTTGTTTTAATATTTTATTGAGATTTACCTTAAAATGATTCATAATGTGGTTAAGCTAAACGGAAATAAACCCGGGGGAGTGTCTAGGCAGCCTTTGGTACTGGTTTAACAGTCAGCAAAATCCTTCAATAGGACAGTATACCCACTGCCAGTTAGAACAGATGCGAGTCCTGTTCACTTCAACAGGACTTGGACTTGTGTTAATGCTTACACACCCTCTATTTCACTGGACTGCATCCTAAATCAGCTTGAAATCACAGCAATTTTCTGATATAAACAATCTATGACAATATTTAAGCTCTTCTTTAAAACCAAGGAAATGAAAACCTAAACCTGCTATTCTGTCTTCAGCTCACTTTGCTGCACTGCAGCATTTTCTTAAGTATGTGAAAACTTAAAGCACTACAATATCCAAGCAGAAATGACAAAAGCTAAAGCTCTGCGTTAAAGATTCCCCTTACTCTTTCACTTGGAATAAAAATACAGTATCATCAGAAGTGTGTTTTGAGTCATGCATGATGTATACATAATTTAGAAACATATGCCCTTCCATTCACAACACACACACTTCCTTAAAACATGACATCTGCATCGTGGAAAAATAATTTTTGCTTTTGATAAACATTAAATATTTGTTGCAAAGTTACCTTATATCCATTTGCAGTAATCCACTCAGGATCTTTTCTTTTCTTTTTTCCTTTTTTATCCTTGCTGTGTTGAGTGGTCGAACCCTGATAAGACTGCAGATCCACTCGTGAATGAAACTGATATCGGCCACTTTCAACATCACAGTAGTAATAAATCCCAGTAGGTGGATCATAATAAAGTTGATTTTCCTTTTTTAAAAAAGCACAATGCATCAATTTAATTTCATATTAGTATACTGCCCAGTCAAACATCAGGTTCAGAAAAAAATATACATGAAGTTTCTATAAATGCAACTGAATGTGCTAAATGCTGTTTTAACAAGTAATTCATGTTCTGAATATCCTGAGTCAAGCAGAATTAGGATTTACCTTAAGAACTTTGCAACGTAAAAATGATGCAATAAAAATGGTTTGATTTTTGTGAGAAAAAATCTATACCTAGAACCAAAACATCTCAAGACACATTTCTAAAAATTAGATATTCCAGAAAAACAAGATGACATTCAAAGAACTGAATGAAAGTCCGCCAAATAGACAGAACTAAAGAAAACAACTGGCAGCAGTGACAAAATATCTAGATACAATTATTTTTACCAAATGCTCTACACAGTACCCAATTCAAGAAAGCAGTAAAGTACATACTTAAAGTTAAGCATGTGCTTAAATCCCACTAACTTTGGATGCGGTATTAGCATGTGCTTCAGTGCCATCCTGACCTGGAAAGCGTCCCTAAAATGGGCCTATAAGACACAGTATAAGATGATACTATCAGACACTAATCCTAAACCCTGATTCAAACTCTGATCCTCAAAATATTCATTGCTTCAACTGTGACACAGCTGTGAGATACTGTATATAGAAAACAGGTACATCTATAGACAGTAAAGTTCACATACATTGAATTACTCATGACAAATTCAGAGAATATTAACAGCTGCACAATTAAACTGCAATCCTCAAAAGTACTACTGTCTTGCAAGAAGCTGAACTGAAGTCAGTAGGACTATAAAACAAGTAAGTGATTTTAAGACAGTGGCTTTGAAAACTAGAGAGTCACAAATAAAGATTTTGCTTACGGAGAAAACTATTAAGGAGACTATTTCCCCCAAAGTACTTGAATATAAAGACCTAGCTTCATTAAACAGACTGTTATAAATAACATGAAGCCAAATTATTAAAAATTAAAGAAAACTGAATTCCTCTAGCACTTACTATTCCTCCCCCCAGCCTCCATTATAAAATTATCTCACCAATGAGAAAATACCATTGAACAAGAAAGAAAAAAATACATGTCAGCTAAAGGATTGAGTAACTGATGTAGTAAGACTACTACCTCACCTAGAACAGATGAAAACCATACTAAAATGTTTAGGAGAAAAGGACTCTTGGAAACTAAAACTAGTAAATCCTTTTACTGTCTTATGGCAATTGAGCATCATCATCAATAAGGACAAAATAAAAAATAAGCAAAGTCTGTAAGCAAAAGTTTTCCTAGGCGTTACTTTTGTTAATGTAGTTTGGCAACAGCTGAGTACTCTAAACTGATCTACTGGCAGAACTAATTGGCTATATTACCTCTACATGCAGTTTGGGGTAAGACATGGCAGCCTGTCATACACACAAGGTACAGCCACATGAGATGTCAACCTGATTTGGGCAGAATTACCCCACATTAGACAACCTTACTGTGTGATGCAGTGCATCATGCGCCTAGTGGCCACCAGATGTTCATCCTACTGCGGGGTGGGCAGCTGGCTACTACACTTTTTCCTTGGAAGAAGGCTGGGAAAAAGGCAGTGGGTAGAAGCCTTACCCGAAGTGGTGTAAGGCTGCCCAATGTGTAGTAGCACACCACCGCTCATGGGCCCGGTCCCTACCTGGCCCGTCCTGTGGCGAGGTCTGCCACAGGACTTTGAGCAGCGGGCACTATTGTCAGTTACGGGGGGCCATGTCACATCCGGGGGTGAGTGGGAGGCAGGGCTGGGTCGCTGCAGGTGTGGCCGCAGCCTCAGCCCTCCCCGGAGCATGACAGGGTGGCTGATGGCCTGCCTGCCCTGTTTCCCTGTGGGGGAGTGGGGGCACTGTCTGCCATGCTCTCTGCCCTGGCGCATGGTGGCTGAAATTGCCCACCCTGGGGCACATGATGGAATCAGGCCCTCCTAAGCTCTGTGGCTGCACCCACAGGGGCTGACCAGATGATTGGGTGTCCACTTCTGACCATTAGGGGTGGCAGTACGAATTTGGATTAATGTGTAACTGCTTGTATTTAAAAAAAAAAATTAAGATCACTGCACATGTGAAAATGTCTGCTGGACCGTTCTGTGCATGCATGCCCTTTTCCAAAATGGTGGCGGCAGTGTCACCACCATTTTGGAAGAGGGCAGTCAAACGGTCTGGCAGCTATTTTGAACATGTTCAGTGATTTAAATGCTTGTTTGTGTTTTTTAAGATTATTTTATATTCTTAAATTGATTTAAATATGGCTCTGTAATATGAATCCGTATTTAAATCCAGAAATTGCAGATGCAGATCTGCAACGGAACCAAATCTGCAATTAAAACTGAATGACTGCCCCTACTGACCATGGAATCTTTGATTTTAGACAAAACTCCTACAGCCCTTACAACAACTCCAAGAATTTTCACTGAAAAGAAATGCACTACTTTAAAGGTTTAGCATTTCTTTCTCTCCTTGGTAACTCTTATGCCGTATAAGCAGAATTGTTAATTTTTTTCTGGAAAATTTTCTGTTTGTTATTTCAATTCTAATCAGCTATAAACTGGATTGAGAGGCTTCATTATTATGTTCAGTATAACTTTTCTGCTGTAATAAAAGGTTGCTCACATCTTATTTAATCTTTAAATCTGTACCCTGTTCATTCCTCTGGGAAGTTTGCATTAAGCAAGATACAGCAATGGTCAATTTCAACTGGCCAATTTCACTGAAACGTTTATTCAGTGGTTTTCTACTGAGTATCTTTCTACTACCAAATCAAAATATACTATTACTATTAAAACTGTTTTTAAACTCTGTGTGTGTTTTAGTAGCAATTTTGGCTATCACTTTACATAAAAATATAAATAAAGGAAGAACATTTTCTGAGCAGGACGTTTTCCAGTTCACATCTCTACATAAAAGACACAATAAGATTGCTTAGCCGCTCTATTGAGGGGAGAGGAAATGAAAGAGATGGGGTATTTTTTAAATGTGATGGCACAGTGTGCCATCACGCTTTGATCCTGGCTAGAGTAAGCGCCCTCACCCTGGCCAGGATCTGGCCCGGCCACCATGTCGGCAGCCTGGACGTGGAAAGGGTAGGGTGGCTTGAAGAAAATCCACAATTTTCTTTTGTGAACATTTTAAAAGTCATAACGGCATTCAGCAAAGTGAAATTATTTTCTCTCCACCTGCTTTTGTTTTCAGGAAAATCCCAATGTAGTAGCTATTGCAATCTGATTTACCAGTGACTGAAATGTGCCAAAATTGGACTCATTTTTGAACTTAAGCAGTATCTAAATCTAATTTAAAAATAAAGACTCTACTAGAAGCTTAGGTAATGTATACAAAAATTTCCTTCCTTAACAAGAGCCATCAATTACCATATATAAGCAGTTCTGTTTTTAAACCAATAAACATCAGATAAAGTCTGAAATGGAGGACTAGGGGTGAAAACAGACATGCACCTTAACTCCGCTTTAACATTTCTTATGCATATTGCAGCGCTACATAGGGAGCTAATATAGCCCTGCAACATGCATAAGAAACGTTAAAGTGGAGGTACGTGCAGGCCTGTGTTCACCCTAAGCTTGCATCTTATTTTAGCATTTGTCGTGGATTACACTATACTATAAATTCAACATCTGCATTTATACAAGTGATTATATAATACATTGCAACACCAGTCACTCTTTGAGATCAGCATAAGGATCAAAGTGTTAGAGAAACATCTGTACTTATCTTGGAGCTACACTGGATTTCAGTTGGTTCTTAGGGTGTTTTTAAACGAGACACGACCACACATGCCCCTTGCAACTGACCACGTATTCAACTGCTAGCACAAAGGTGACACATTTGGGGGGGGGGGGGGGGGGACATGCTCCCATGAACCACTCACGGCCACATATGCAGCACTGCCAAAAAATCAGGAGTGTTCTGTACAGGGCCAGCCAAATGTGAGGATGCTGCCTCTCTGGCTGGGGTAGCCATGCGAGGAGACGCCTGTATGAAGCACTCCCCTGCAGCCATACCACTCAGCGGCCACAGATCCCTCTGCCCACCTTGCTCATTTAAAAACACCCATAGAGTTTCTACAGAGCCACTGACATATTATACTGCCTAAAAAATTATGAAATATTAAAAAATTCCCTAAAATGTGGTAATAGAGTTTAACTTGTTCACACCAATGGCTATATTTTAACTATTTTTTTTAATAAACACATTTTTTAAATAAGTTATTTTTTTAAATAAAGCACTTGAAACCCATCTCAATGTCTAATGGAATGTATCTGGTGCAGGCTCTGTTCTCTGTGCATCAGTTTAAATCTAGCAAACGTCTGCTGAATGCATTATTTTTTATTTGCTGCTGTTTAAAAAGAAATTTATTTTTTTACATGAAACAGAATATTTGTGTAAAGAAACTTTTGAAGATATTACTTATTTCTAACCCGAAAGTGAAGGAAGTTTTAAAGTAGCTAGCTAATAAACAGAGAGGCTCTCTAAGAGTGCAACCCTCCAAACGTTTAGCGCCAGAGTTCCATTCACTACAATGCATCTAACAAACGGCTCCTTCCCACATACGCTATGCCTGCAGGAAAGAACCCGGGAGGCAAAGCATGTGCAAGGTTTGTAATGTGGGACTCAGCACTTTTGCCAGCGATCTTGTAGATGATTGTAGAGCTGGATTTCTCTAGCAACCCTCCACAGGATCACTGGCAAAAATGCACCGCATGTATGTGTGGTCCCACACTACAAACCCCACGTATGCCTCCCAGATTCTTTACCACAGGCAAAAGCGTGGGTGGGAAGTAATGTGGGAAAGCACCCACCAGTTTATAGAATTGGAATCCAAACCACTTCCTTTAAATTAAAAATAAAAGCGGTCTATTTCTTATTTGGATTCCACCACTTATTACTTCAATTTTTGTTGTAACAGGTGGTTGATTATTTATTTCACACATAAAAAGCTCAAGCAAGTTCAAACAAGTTATTTACCGAGTTATAGAAGAATCCAGTGCTATAGTCATAATACAAGCCAGTATGTTCATCATAAATAAATCCAGTTTGTGATACAGCTGCCTCTGCAGCAGCTCTCAAGCTTTCTGCTAATGTACCATCTGCTGACAAAGCATCTTCGGGTTCCTAAAATCAGGAAATACAAAAGTAAATTGTCACAAGAAATAAGCTTTTATTCCTTTATAAACACTTTGGGGCAATCCAAACTCAACATGCCAGACTCCACTGAAGTCAATGGCAAAGTTGTGACTGACTGGCAGTGGGTAAGGATTGCCGAGTGCGTTATGTCAAAGAAAATCATCCAGCTTTAGAAACATAAATTTAGCTCCCCCGCCCACAAGACATGAATAGCTCCAATTATGAAAAAGGAATACAAAACATTTATTTTTTCAGTCAGCCACTCAGATTTGGCCCAGGTCAACAGTGAACCAAAGTTGTCTCCATCACCATAGATGAGATGGTGTGTGTGTATATATTTTAGTGGTTCAACTGGAAAACCAGCATCACAGATGAAATGTTCTGAGTAGCAATGGACTAGCAGGCATTGTAGAAATCTCTCTTATCCCTATATGGGGTCATTCTACATCAAACCTGAAGCAGAAGTGAGAAAACTTTCATTGTCATTGCCTATTCTGTATCTGTAAAGCAGTGTTCCTCAATAGGTAGGTATGGGTCCAAATTTGGCCCATGAAGCCCATGCACTCAGCACCCTGTTGCATGCAAAACAGCTAAACCCAAACCTGTTGCAGCTGAAATCTGAGCTTAGTCCTGTCTCTTACTCCTCCTCCCTTCCAAGAAGTGTTGTGTGTCCAGACCTCCCACCTGGCACTCCATGTTCTCTCCCTAAATTTCCTACTTACCTCATTAGCTCCACAGTTCCTAATGCCCTACACCTTCACCCTCAGCGCTGCCTAACCAGTTTTTTTTAGCAGCAGTCTCAAATGTGCAAATTTAATTTCATGCAAATTAATGCAAAAGTAACTGTTTGGCCCAAGAAGTTACACCATTTTTTAATCTGATCCACAAGGAAAGTTAATTAACACTGCTGTAAGGGTTCCAACCTTTCAACAGTCTCAACCCAATACAGCAATCTAGAATTCCTTATGAACCCTTCAACAGTATACTCTATGGATTTATATGATGAATAATATTTTAGGCCCTTTTCAAACGGGCTGCCGTTGGGTGGGGTGGGGAATGGGTGTGTGCCCGTTTCCACGGGCGCACACCCATCTTCACACATGGAGCAACTAGCATTGGAGCCTGTTGCTCTGTGCGCGTGTGATGGGTGGAGTTGGGTTGAGCACTGGAGCATGCACCCCCCCACCACGGGTGCCGTTCCTATGGGTGCCCACCCATCCCCCCTGTACCTGTGTGCAGTGGGGAGTGCCCACGTGAAAAGACACTTAGTATGAACACCGTATAAATGTAGACATTTTATAGAAACTGTAAATGTATAAAGATCTAATAAATTAATTAACAGCCATTAAAAGCACCAATTGCATATTATACTTGTAAGTAGGAGATATTTTAAATGGTTATAAGGAAGGTGGTGAAAAAAAGACGATTAATTTTAGTTTATTTATTTATTTCAATTGATTTTTACCCCGCCCCTCCTGCCACGCATTAACCATTTAATTAAAAAAAAATCCATTCCTGGTAGGGTATATTATAGACATATTAAATGCCCTTAGCTACATCACTCCCATGGATTTCAAAATCTATTTTAAAGCAGCTGTTTTGATGATGTATGAATTTGCTGCAGCCTGCTTCATATACTTCACTAATAAGAAGAGCAATAATGCCTAAGTATTTACATCACATCTCCTCCTCTCCTTCCCATTATCTAGTCTGGGCCCTCTCCCAATTTCACAACAAAATCATTTACCTTTGCAGTTCCTCTCCCACCCCCTGCCATTAACCCACTAGTTAATGTCTGTGCTCCAGGAAAAGGGTGGGATATACTTTTAATTAATTCAAGATATTTTTACTCATCTAAGATCACCTGTTTTCCTCTTTCACCAATGCCTAATTTTCCCCACCTACCCAAAACGTTTCTCTATGGCTGTTTTCACATGGCACTGCTGGGGGGTTGGGGGGGGTGCGCAAGCGGTGGGTGGAGATGAGTGTGCGCCCATGAGAAAGGGACTACACCCATCTCCACCCACCGAGCCTCCTCCATTTTGTCGGATAGCTCCGTGGGTGGGTGATGGGTGTGTGCTGGGAGTGCACACGCACCCCCACCAACCACCCATGGCGTTTCCACAGGCACACACTCACCACCGCAGCGTTTCCACAGGCGCACACCCATCACCGTGGAGTGCGCATCAGCGCCCCACCCACACCCCCAGCGGGGGGAAGAGGGGCATCTGTGTAAAACAGACCCATATCTCTGGTTCTGAGTTTTGCCAGCATGACCCCATTTTAAGATCTAAATATAAATCCGTGACCTCAAGCAACAGAACACACGCAAAGTACGTAAAATACCAATGTGATCATAATTCCACCTATGGGGGAGAGGGGGCTGGACCTATTTGGAGGTCCATCCCTACCTAGAGTCTGGAAACCTCTGCTCTATGATCACCTCCAATACAGTATTCTAGGTATAACCACAGTTCCCCCTTTCTCCTAAATACCACCCCCCCAATCTGTACATTTCAATTGCTAATGGTCAGGTTATTTTCTGTCCTCACAACATTTCAGAATTTCATCTCCTCGTCTCTCCCATGCCAAAAAAGCCTTTGAATTGTTGCTGAAAAGTTAAAAAAACCAAAAGCCATACAATCTTTTCCTTCCCTATCTTTTGCAGCAGAGAGCACTGTAGAGCTGTTTTAGAGGCTGCAAGGTTGTATGACTATTATTTCATATATTTTTTAAAGCCTAAATCCAGGTGACTTAATATAGCTCCACAAGTAGTGTTTACAAACTTGTTACCAGTGTAAAACCAGGTCCTAGTAATTCAGGATTACAGCTTTTCGTCTGAAATCTATGTATATTGAATTTTCAGGGTTTGATCTATATGGATTTTATATTACTTTTAATGATTTTTAATTGATATTTTAATAGGGTTGTAAGCCACCTCAAGCTGCATGAGGAGAGGAGGGATAAAAATAATGTAAATAAATAAATAAATAAATATGTTCTGTACAGCACCAGGTCACACTACTGGCGCTATATAAATGTTTATAATTATAATATTATTATTATTATCTTCGTAAAAACTTAGACCTGGCTTTACGATCAGACTGACAGAAGGATTGGAGAACTAATTTTATGGCACAACAGAGACAATGCTGAATAGCAGAAATCAACTTCTCATAACAACAAACAAGAAAACTCTAAACAGATATTAAAGACTTAAACATACTTTTAAAAGCACAAAGTTTTATTACCTGTGAATTTTGGACTGAGTTATCCCTTTGTCCATACTCTGCATGCTCTGTGCTATCAGCACCCAAGAGATTACAGCCATCTGCCTGTAAATTATCTGTAGAATTCGGACTGGGATTTTCACTCTCATTGTTCTGCTGCACTGGTAGTTTAGATGTATTATCGTGAGGATGAGTGTTGTCATAATAATTCTGATAGTAGTAATAATCTGGGAAATAAATGGGTACATAAATTAACAAAGCAATGTTTTAACACAAATATTGGGGCTCTTATTTGCATTCCAATCCTGCTACCACATATGCAAATGATTTACATATGTGAGCAGTCCAACTAAAACTAATCCCCAAGTAGAATACACGTGTCTCTGCCAAATTTGTTGAGCAAGTGAGAAATTGCATAAGTGTATATACAAGTGTTTAATTTCTACCATGAATCACTGCATCATCTTGTTATAATTATTTCTATTATATTAACACCCAGAATACCCAGCTAAGGGCACATTCACATGAACCCCAAAAATGTGCTTAATTTATCTTGTGCAGAAATGTCAATACACATAAAATTTAGCCATCCCATATTTCTTTTTAAGAGCATGTTATTATCCGTGCATTTCAGCATTCCCACAGTACACATCAGGCACGTTTTCTGCCTCCCTCCCAGGCTGAACCAGCTGTTGAAGCAGGCAGGCTCCTGTGTCCACTCCACCTTCGCAAGGGAGCCGGGGACAGCGAAGCTGTTGAAGCGAGCGGGCTCCTACCTCCACCCCAGGTGGGGAGCTGTCTGAGTGGGTGGCATCCTGGCATGGATTGGGAGCCCCTCGCTTCCATTAGTCCTGTGTGCTTGGGGTGCCAAAGTCACAATCCCCGATATCCTGGTCCGTATTTAGCCCCCCTCCTCCTGTGTTGGCAAAGAATAGCTGCCGCCTGGAATACTGATTCACCAATCCATGCATGTTTTTCCATTCCTCCCGTAAAAAAATCCCCGCATGTTTTAACACCCATGCTTGTAAAAGTTTTCAAGTTTATTAATAGAAAGACGTGACCGTAGGTCATTGTCAACATATACAGCAGCATAGAAAAAGCAAGGCAAACAAAACAATTACAAAAGGGGAAAAAATACATAACTATCCATTTCACTGCCTCGTGAGGATTAACCCCCACAGTCAAAAGATCAGGAGGACTTTCTAACCTCTGGAATGAGGCTGCTAAGGTCCATCAAATAGTTTGAAATAAAATAAAAATGAAGGCTGTACCTGAATGTAAAGACACAATAAAGGCTTCCCACGGCTTACATCCTTAATCAGTAACCCAAAATAAATTCCTAACCTCTACAACAAGACCATTAAATCAATAATAATTAGATTCCTTGTTGTTTAGTCTTCGGCTGCACTAATTCATCAGCGCATTTGCAGTGACCAGCACATATGCACAGTGTAAGATAACTACAGGTATTGTTGGTTGCTTGTAAAAGTAGAATTTGAGTACCTGGTCATGTACATAGAAAAAATGCACATCTCAGCTGAAACATGCGCAGCAGAGCATTCCAACATACACCAAACATACAGAGAAATAAAAAAAGTGCTTGACTGGTGTACGTGTGAATGTGCTCTCTGGCTCTGTTGCGTTAGGCTCTTATATAAAGAAATAACAAAAAATACCAATCTCTTGCCTAAAGAGTTTACATTCTGGGAATCAGACAACACACAGTAAGTGGATGACACAGAAACAAGTTGGGAAGATGAAGTAAGAATAAAAACAAACAAGCAGTTCTTCAAAGAAGTAAACGTTTCAGTTCATTGCTTGTATTATCTAGATCAGATGGCAGGGGTTCACAGGCAGCATAGTAGAGGTAGATTGTGGAAGAGATTTAAAAGAGTAAAGAAACGTCCAAGATAGAATCAGACAAAGGCTGACATCACTGGCACAATGAAAGAAAGAATCAACAACTTAATACTGTAAATTAGTTGCTTTGACAGAAGGGGTAGAAACCATAAATACAAAATCAAGTACCTCATGTTTGCTGTGGCAGAAAAGGGGAAGAGTAATGCATGTAGCATATGTATTATTCTTTACATCAATAAGAAATGGAAGAGAGTGTTTTAGTATTTGGTAAAGCTCCCACAGCTTTAGGGTGGGGAACCTTAGGCTCAAGACCCAAATGTCACCTATGGCTAATTTTTATGTAGCCCCTTTCCAGTTCCTGGATCTTGTTCCTAGAACCAGTTCCAATCCTCAAACACAGAAAAACTGAGCTCAGGGTAAGGGAGTGAAGATGAGAGCATGGACACAAGGACAGAGGACAGCTCCAAGGCACAGGTCCTTGATCTGAATCTTCTTCCCGAGTGTACCCCCTAAGCACCTCTGCCCCCAACTTCTATGTGGCCCTTGGAGCTTGTACTAATTTTCAAAGTGGCCCCTGGAAAGGAAAAGGTTCCCATACCCTTGCTTTAGGAGAAAGCTAAAAGAGCTGCAGTTAAGTTAAAGGATCTGTTTCTCAAATGCAATCTCTGCTGCCTACCTGCATGTGACCAAAAAGCAGAGTCTTCTGTTTGCACTTCTACATTTGATGTTTGTTTCTCACTTTTCTTCCCACTGTGGTTTTCCTTACTTAACTCTTCAACCTAAAAAACAAAATGGTACATTTAAATAATTAAAACAAAACCCACTTAAGCCCTTTGTAGAACACTGCACTGCTCTTCTGCAAAATACATAGACAAATATTAAGTCTGCCACAGATATCACAACCAGTCTTGATTTCTTAGGTCCCCGGTGTACTAGATCAGTGGGTGTCTAATCATGTTAAAGTTGTGCTAATTGGAGAAGGAAATATTTGGGAAAATCCTGCTCCTTAATTGTTAGATTAGTGAACAAATGTGTTAACATTCAAATAATGGTTAAATCATTATTTGTGTGACCCTGAAATAGTTATTTATAAACGTAAAATACCAACATTTGTGATGTGCCTAATAACGTGCAATACACTTTAGGAACTACACCAGAAGTGGGGAAATGGTGGCTGAGAAGTCACATGAGGTTCTTGGGCATGCATACTGAGACTCCTTCCAAAAGTGGCTGCCATGGGGTGAGTCCATGTGGCTTCCTCAGGAGCAAGGGAAAAGCCACAATTTCTGCTACTGCTACTGCAGAGCATTTTGGAGGTCATAGTAGCAGAGGCAGCATACCCTGATCTCACAAGCCCATTGGTGAGAACAACAGAGCCACTCAAAGAGAGACCCACTATTACATCCAAACCCAGCAGACCATCTGGGAGCTGGAGCTTTTACATGAACTATACCATTCCCAAATCTCTATAGGGCTGCTTTAACACCTATAGTACTTTTTATGAAGAGAAAAGAGTACATCATAAAGTTCCACAGCATATACATGCCCATGGAGGTTCCCCGGGCGAGACAGGTGGCCACTGATGTGAGATCTTTGTCGGTGGCTGCCCCTGTGCTGTGGAATTCACTCCTGGAGGAGGCTCGGTTGGCTCCCACCCTCCTGTCGTTTCGACGTTTGTGTGAGACCTGGCTGTTCCGCCAGGCTTTTGTCGAGGGGGCAGGGAGATGGGGTTTGGGAGGGAGGGTGTGTTTTTGTTACTTGTTTTAAAATTTGTAGATTTATTTTAAAATATTTTATTATTGAAATTTTTTGTGTGCTTGTTGTTCGCTGCCCCAAGCTGCCTTTGGGCAGGAGGGGCGGGACATAAGTTTTGAATAAATAAATAAAATAATAATAAAATGCTCTAACTACTGAAGAAAGAAGGGATAAAGATCTGAAAGGTTAAGAGGACCCAGCTAACCTGTCAATCTCGGAGTGCTGAAAGATCCTAGAATTGAAAGAGGAGGCCTGTATTGCAGAAAGCAAGTCCTGACAACCCATGGTGGGGATAAATGCCTAGGAGAGGAGCAGTAGCCCAAGGGTGATGGGTAATGGTCAGGGAAATTGAGTCTTTTAGGGATAGGGCAAGAAACCTACAGCGCTCACAGGTAGGGTCCCATAGAAAATGTGCACACAGTGTTAGTTTCAGGGTGAATGCTAGGAGGGATTTAAGGGCCCCCAGTGGGGTTGAATTAGTGATGTGGGATGAGACAGGACCACGTTCATGGCAAGGTGTCCAAGCAAGAGGATATGGGGCAGGACCTGGGCTAGAGCGTGTAAGGGGAGGGGGGCTGAGCGACAGGGCAAAATACAGGTGTTAAAGAGCGTCTGGGGGTCGGGACCCAGGCTGAGAAGGGGGCAAGACACCGCCTCGGTACTCGGGGAGGGGTGCAGGGCTAGATGCTAAAGGAGAATAGCGGAGGGCGACCAAAGCTGGGTACGGGAGGCAGCCCCGTGCTGGGATGGGAGACCGGTACATACCCGTCTCCGCAACGCCGCGTTGTTGGCCTGGACTTGGCGGCGTAGTCGTTGCTCCCGCTCCAGGCGGTTTCGATAGGCCCCAAGCTCCGTTTCCAGAGCCACCACCTTCTCGTGCAGGGCGCGCAGCTCCGAGGCTGGCTCCGAGCCTGACTCCGGGAGATCGGCCATGCCGGCGGCTGGGGTCGGCTCCGCGCTCAGGGAGAGTAAACGCTCAGAGCGCAGCTACTGCAAAGGCCGCCCACGAGCCCGGCACCCCCCACAGCCATCATAGCAGCGCCCCAAACCCCTCCCCAGCCGAACCGAGTACAGAGCTCTGACCGACTGACAGAAAGAGGTTGAACCAAACGTAACCCGGAAGCGTTCGGAGAAGACTAACGGAAGTAACTCCATCTTCCGATACGCGTATACCGAGCTTGGCAGCGCGCATGCGCTCTGCGCTTTCTATAAAGGCGAGGTCGTAGGCGCATGCGTGCTTTTCCTGTAACGGGGGTGGGGAGAGGAGTCAGATGCACCTTTCCCGCTATATGAGTCAAGGGGCACACGGCTTGGACACCTATGGGTGAAGGGTAGGGGCGAGCAGTCTGTCGGGAGGGTTCTGCCCACGTAGCGAAGCACTAATTCAGCAACGCACTCAGCTGAATGACTATAGGGTTCGAGCAGGATCCGCTCCCCCCCCCCCCTTATCGTTACTCAGGGGGTTAACAATTTTGCGGGGGAAGGAGCTCTGAATGCGACAAACAGGCAAGGTTTATGCTGCCTTTTTTGTGAGGAGACCAGGCAGACCATGGACGGTATTTTTAGTTCTAGGGGCTTTATTGGTGGAAAGATTTTAATACCTTGTAAGAACAAAGGGGGTTGGGGGAGAGACTTCCTTTAGACGGGTTTACTGCTGGGCTTGAGTTAAGTGACTAGATATTTATGTTATTTGTTTCAGGGTTCTCTATAGTGCCTACCAGTATGGCATGGAAGCAACTGATTTTTTGGGGGGG
>QEPC01012375.1:1789725-1805120 GCA_003113815.1 Sphenodon punctatus
GGAGGAAGGAAGATTGAACACAGGGAACACAGGGTGGGGTAAAAACAAAAAATAACAACTAAATCTATCTAATATAATCTAAATAAATTATAATATGGAGGTAAATGGGTTGGATGGGTGAAATAGGAGGAGGATGGCAATGGATTAGGAATAGGAAGGAACAAAAACTGCTGGGAGAGAGGGAGCCTTCTGAAACGCCTGCTGTGTAGGAACAGTGACTAGCTAGAAGGTGTTGGGAAGGTGGGAGGCAATCAGTTTTGTTTCTTGCTGCGCCCACCTCACCACATTGGCTCTGTGCAGCCTAGCCCGTGACCAATTGCAGACTGCGAAGCCAGTCGTCTGAGGTGAAAAAGGATGGTGACTGGGAAGGCTGGCTGCTGGCTGCTACTCCAAGCCTCTCCACTCCTGGTGCCTGGAAGTCTGCTCCTCAGCAGGGAGGGGGCCCTGTTACGTTTTGCCTTCCAGTGACACGTTTTTGCCACTCGAACTCACCTGAACGCGATCCGAATTACCAAACTGTTTGGTCATTTTGACGTTCAGAACTAGTTTGGTTCAATCAGTTCGTGTTCGGATTTGGGTTCGGTCATCCGAACAGGCCGGGTTCGGGCTGAACTTCGAACTTCCGAACCGCGTTCACTCATCCCTAGGAAGTATGCCCGAATTTTCCAATTTCTCCCACAGTCGATCTCTGGGTATTATATCAAAGGCCATCTTTAGGTCGATAAATGCAGCATACGACGTCTTACCTTTTGGGGCAAATTTTTGAGTCAAAAAGTAAAAAGTAAAACAATGATCAAAAGTAGAGCATCCCTCATGAAAACCATTTTGTTCTGGGTGGAGAATATTTTTCTCCTTAATCAATTTTTCCAACCTGCCCAACAAATACCTTGCATATGTCTTACTGGGGATTCATAGTAGACTAATAGGTCTGTAATTTGACAAAATACCCTTATCACCTTTTTAATATAAAAAAACAATAATAGCTCGATTCCATGCAGGGGGAAACTTCCCAGACATATTAAATTGAGTACAAATATGAGCAAACAAAGATGCCCACCAATCTGGGAAACTCTTTAACAGTTCCAGGGCAATAAAATAATTTCCTGGGGCTTTCTTTACCTTAGTTTTGACAATAATCCGCAAAATCTCTTCTACTTGGACCGCTGGCCATTCTGGCCCTAAATCCTCTATTCCCTCCAGCAGGTCTCAAGGCTGGACTACTGCAACGCGCTCTATGTGGGGCTTCCCCTGTTTCTGGTCCGGAGCCTGCAGCTAGTGTAGAATGCGGCGGCCCTTCTCCTTACAGGGACAGGTCAGCGGGAGCACATAACACCTGTGCTCCGCACTTTGCGCTGGTTGCCTATAGCGTACTGGGCCAGATTCAAGGTGTTAGTTCTGATCTATAAAGCCTTACACGGTCTTGGCCCCTCATACATTGGGGACTGCCTTGCCCTCCGTGTCTCAGAGCGATCTCTGCGGTCTACCGGGGGTGCCTTTGTGGAGGTCCCCCGTGTTAGGCGGGGGGGGGCACAATGGAATGGGCGTTCTTGGTGGCCTGGCTGCGACTCTGGAATTCCCTCCCAGAGGAAGTTCACCTGGCCCCGGGTCTGCTGGCATTCCGCCTAGCCTGTCAGACCTGGCTGTTCGCCCAGGCCTTCGGAGGGGAGGGGGGAAGGGAGGGGTAGATGGGGGAAAGATGTTTTTAGAAATGTTTAAATTTTGATAATTTATTGTTGTGTTTTTAGTGTTGTAAGCCGCCCCGGGATGCCGTAGGCATGAGGGGGTGGCTAATAAATAAATAAATAAATAAATAAATAAATAAAATATCTTTCCCACTCAGATACGGGAATTAAGCTGATACTGGGTTGCACATACTTACTTAGAGGCCTTTTTTATCAGACTCCAAACCGTAGCTGTATCTGAAATTTCTACAACCTTTGCCAACTCACTGCTAGGGATATGCAAACCCCTGGGGGTTCGGGGTTTGACCGAACCTGAAACCGTTTCCGTTCGGGGGAGCCGAACCTGTTTGGGTGGGGGGGCGGTTTTCCCTCCCCCCTCCAGGCTGCGCGGGTGGAAGGGGTGCCAGGGAGCACCTCCCCCCACTCTACCAAGCCTTGGAATTAATTTATTTAACCCCACCCCAGGGATCTCCCTACCTGGTGGTGCCGGGGTTCTGGCCCTGGGGCTGGTGGCAGCAGCAGCGACACCAGCTGTGGCAGTGGTGGCAGCAGTGGCCACGGGTCCACTGCCGGCGGTGCTCCGGAGTACTTCAGGCNTTTAGAAATGTTTAAATTTTGATAATTTATTGTTGTGTTTTTAGTGTTGTAAGCCGCCCCGGGATGCCGTAGGCATGAGGGGGTGGCTAATAAATAAATAAATAAATAAATAAATAAATAAAATATCTTTCCCACTCAGATACGGGAATTAAGCTGATACTGGGTTGCACATACTTACTTAGAGGCCTTTTTTATCAGACTCCAAACCGTAGCTGTATCTGAAATTTCTACAACCTTTGCCAACTCACTGCTAGGGATATGCAAACCCCTGGGGGTTCGGGGTTTGACCGAACCTGAAACCGTTTCCGTTCGGGGGAGCCGAACCTGTTTGGGTGGGGGGGCGGTTTTCCCTCCCCCCTCCAGGCTGCGCGGGTGGAAGGGGTGCCAGGGAGCACCTCCCCCCACTCTACCAAGCCTTGGAACGCCACCGGACCCGCCACTGCTGCTGCCGCTGGACCCAGGGCCAGAGCCCCGGCACCACCAGGTAGGGAAATCCCTGGGGTGGGGGAGTTAAAAATAAATCAATCCCAGGGTGGGGGGGGAGGAGCTCCCCGGAGCCTCTTCCACCCACACAGCCTGGAGGGGGAGGGAAAACTGGGTTCCTCCTTGCCCCCTGTCCCCTCTCAAACACGTTCGGAACCTTTGTCAGTTTGGATCAGTTTGGGTGGGGGTCGGTTCGAATTCAGGGTGTTTGCAAATGGGCCGAACACCCCGAGTTTGGGCCAAACCCCAAACTTCCAAACCGCGTTCACACATCCCTACTCACTCCAGCAATCCCTAAAAAACTTTTTCTTCTTCTTTATTAAGAGTTGCTTATAAGAATGCCTGGCTGCAGCCAGAATTTGATAACCAGAACTCAGACCTGTCTGCCGATAATATCGCTGAATCTTCCGCAGCTCCTTTCGACTTACCCTACACTCCCTATCAAACCATTCTACTTTATTTCCTCCTCTATAAAATTTCCAGTACCCCCCTTTCTAGATAGCAAAGACTTTAGGCTTAAGTTGAGAGCTTCTCATAGGCAAGCAAAAAATTCTCACTTGAGGAGGCTTCCATCAGTTCCCTAATCAAGAATTCCCCAGTTGGGGAAACGGACTCTCCATATCAACAGACACTTTACTTTCACCCGATTTGCACTATTTTCACCCCCTTTCTCCTGACACATCTCCACAAATGGTGCAGGATTTGATCAGGAAGGGGGAGCCAGTGAAGAGAGGAGAGGAGGGGCTGCATGTGGTCGAAGCGACGGGCAAAGTGGATGACCCTGGCAGCAGAGTTTTGGACGGAGGTAAGGGGAGAAAGGTGAGAGCAGGAGAGGCCAGTGAGAAGGAGGTTACAGTAATCAAGGCAAGAGATGACCAGGGTGCAAACAAGGGTTTTGGCAGAGGAATCGGAGAGAAAAAACTTGACTTGGAGTGGGGCAGGCAAGGGGAACAGGCTGGCTGGTATGGCCAGGGCCCCAAAATCTATGGGGGGAGGGCAATGCATCACCTATGGGGGAAAGACATGGTACCAAGAGAAACCAACAGGAGGGGAAGAGATTACAAACAGTCAAATTACTTCTTCTTGTTTAGCTTTGCCATACTTTTTCCTTTTTTTCTTTTACGTCTTTCTTTTTCAATTTGTGGTTGGTGCAATATGGCACCATTAAATACCAATCACTCACTCCTCACCCCTGCCACTTCCCTCAGCACTAGTTCCCTGATCCTCTTTTGTGCAACATGTTCTGCTGTTCTGCCCGTTTTACTGTTGTGCACCATGTGTTTCTAAGGAGCCAACCTCATCCCGCTGACTCTGTTTGCCTTACACTGTTTTAGGAGATGGGGCTGATTTGATCATGCTTTTTACCTTTTTAAAGGTTATTGGCTAGTTCCACACTTTTTAGCTTCCCTTTTGAGGTGTGTCTAGTTTTAGCTTGTTTTTAACCTTGCCGTGAGTTTTTACCTTTAGGCTCTTGTGACGAAACGCAGCAGGGCACGCTATACAGCTGAGCCACCCACCTCACTGTGTTTGTCCAAATACTCTAGCCTGGGGTCCCTACAGCTGGCAAACCCCAGAAAAACCTCATTTTGCTGCCACCACCTGAGTTCAACAATCAGAGGGAATTCACACAACTCAGAATCTGCGAACTCCAGAAAGTTATAAACCTACAGCTTCACAAAGGCATCCCATTCCCTGGTTCCCCTTATCTGGTGTTCTTCACCTTCTAGGAGGCAGAAACCTTGGAGCAACTCTGAGATGCTTATCTTTGGAAGAAACTGTCTTGGCTAACAGAACCAGAGGGGAATTCCTTTCTCCCTCTTTAGGTAGCTATGCCTTCCAGGTGAAGGGAGGTGGTTTTGCAAGGAATAACACACATGCCCAGTGGAGTTAAGAAATAGAAAAGACTTAGCCTTTACTTACAGGGTCAAAAAAGGTACTAAATAGGGATGGGCGAACGCAGTTCGGAGTTCGACCCGAACTCAGCCTGTTCAGATGACCAAACCCGAATCCAAACCCGAACTGACCGAACCAAACTCAATTCCGAACGTCGAAATGACCAAACAGTTCGGTCAGTTCAGATCGCGTTCAGGTGAGTTCAGATGGCAAAAAAGGGTCACTGGAAGGTCAAACGTGACAGGGAGGGGTAGTCAGCTGAGGAGCAGACTTCCAGGCACCAGGGGTGGAGAGGCTTGCAAGAAACAAAACTATCTGCCTCCCCCCTTCCCAACACCTTCTGAGCTAGTCACTGTTCCTGAACAGCAGGCGTTTCAGAAGGCTCCCTCTCCCAGCATTTCCCAGCTCCCCAATCCATTGCAATCCTCCTCCCATTTCACCCATCCAACCCATCTACCCCCATATTCTCATTCATTTATTTAGCTTAGCTTAGATAGATTTAGTGGTTATTTTTTGTTTTTACCCCTCCCTGTGTTCCCTGTGTTCAATCTTCCTTCCTCCCTCCCCCCTCCATTGAATCCTTTCCCTCTCCCATATATTCCATCCCAGATCCCCTTCCCTTCCCCTGTTTTTTCATGTTGAGTAGGATTATTAGATTGCTTTAAGTTTCATTTCAGTTTTGTACTGAAATGAAACTTAAACCTTAAACTGAAACCGTGTGTTGTTTGTGATTCCCCTCATCCCAGATAGATAGATAGATAGATAGATAGATAGATAGATAGATAGATAGATAGGTTAGAGTTAGTAGACAGTTGTAGGAGTTAGCTTAGTGATAGAGATAGAGTTAGTGATTTAGTTTTAGTGTTTGTAGGAGTAGGACTGTGTACGTATTAGACAATCCATTTAGTTCATAGCATTTAGAATAGTTAATAGCAGTTAGATTTAGTGTAGATATATATATATATATATATAATATTAGATAAACAATTTAAATTAAAAAAACCATATAAAAGCAACAAAAAAAAAATTAAAATCCAAAAAACCATATAAAAAACAAAAAAAAAACCCATAACAAAACATTTCCCGAATGGCCAAACCTGGCGAACTAACCGAACGGCTGAACCAAATGCAGCCTAACCGAATGGCCGAACCCGAACCGCGATCTGTTCACCCGTCCCTAGTACTAAAGAGTAAGGAGGCAGAATAAGTCTTTGAGCAAGTCCCAGAGTCCAATTCAATGGGTATGTGGACCCTTTTAGAATTCACATCTGCCTGAACTGTTTTTGTTCAGACAGGCAAGCTGGTTACTTGAAATTTATAGTTCTCCATGTGCTGTTGGTAAATCATATGGAGTACAGTCCTTGGTTTTGATCTGGCATGAGCACAGTCCTTGCAGGCTTTAGAGCAGGCAGGAAGAGACAAGTGAGAGAAGAAGGGGCCTTCTGTAAAGTCCTATCCCCCTTTGCTGGGCTTGGTCCGGGGGAGTTTACCTGGTTTATGACCCAGTCGAAGGCAGGGAGGTCTCTGCCCAACCATGTGGTGAAAAACAAGTCCCTCTGTTCAGGAATGTGGTTAGGAATGTGGCTAGATTGTCATGTGCTCACAGGAGAAAGGAGGGCAGGTCCCACTCTGTTCAGAAATGCAGTGCTGTCCTGCCAGGGTCCCTCTAGAGGCGAAGGCAGAGGAAAGAGTTTTTGCCACAGCCCTGGGGAAAGTTTTACTTGACCACTGTGCATCCGCCTTTGCTTTTACACATGCAAATGCTGGCTTACATAGGACCCCAGGGTTGGAGTCTCAGATGGACAGGTGGGCCAAGGCCCTGCCCCCTTCCATGGAGTTACTTTTACCATGTCAGTCACACTTCTTTATGTCTTTATTGACCATTGGATGGTTCACTTATTTTTAGCTTCCCTCTTGAGAGACATCTAGTTCTAGCTGCTTTTTTGAGGGGCCTTGCTGTGAGTTTTATCTTTTTACACCTTTGTTCCTCACTTTTTGTTTGGCACAATATGGCCAGATATTAAACCCCATTCACTCACCTTCACCTTTTGGTTGGTGCAATTTGGCCTGATGGCTGCTGCACCATTAAGCTCATCACTCGCTCATCTTTCGTTTGGCACAATATGGCCTGATGACCCATGCACCATTAAACTCCAGTCACTTACTCTGTTTTGCACTGTTTTTAGGAAATGGGGCTGATTTGATTGCACTTTTTATCTTTCTAAAGGTTATTAGCTGGTTCCACACTTTTTAGCTTCCCCTTTGAGGTGTGTCTGGTTTTAGCTTGTTTTTAGCCTTGCTGTGAGTTTTTACCTTCAGACCCTTGGGAATGTTTTTACTTGACCACTGTAAATCCGCCTTTGCTTTTACGTTTGCTGATGCCAATTTACTCAGGGTCCCAGGGTTAGGGTCCTGGATGGATGGATGGGCCAGGGTCCCACCACCTTCTGGGGGTTGCTTTTTCTGTGTCAGTCGTGCGTTTTTATAGTGGATATTGGATGGCTCCCTAGTTTCTAGCTTCCCTTTTGAGACATGTATCATTTTTGCTTCATTTTTAGCCTTGCCGTGAGTTGTTGATTTTTTAAAACCTTTTTTTACACATTTGTTCTTCACCTACTGTTTGGCACAATATGGCTTGACGGCTGCTGTGCCATCGACCTCCAATCCCTCGACTACTGTGCATCTGCCTTTGCTTTTACACATGTAGATGCTGACTTGCCTAGGACCCCAGGGTCGGGGTCCCGGACAAATGGGTGGGCCAGGGTCTCACCTTCTTCCAGGGGGTTGCTTTTACCATGTCAGTCATGCTTTTTTATCTTTTTTTGTGGCTATTGGTTCTATAGTCCCTATTGAGGCATGTCTAGTTTTAGCTTCTTTTTTAGCTTTGCCGTGAACTTTTCCTTTTTTACACCTTTGTTCCTCACCTTTTGTTTGGTGCAATATGGTCTGACAGCAGCTGCAACATTAAACCCCAATCCATTCCTCCCTCGTTCCATTCTTTGTGAGTTGCTTTTTAATGCAGTGCTCCTGTTTCTTACTGTGAATTTAATTCTGACCTCTACCTCTGCTGCTTTACCTTACTAGTTTTAACCTTTTGTTTCATACCTTGAGATATGCTTCCTTTTTTTAAAAAAACCTGTATTTTCAGCTCTTCTGTGTCTCTGCAGCTTTGTGTTTTACCACCTTTATTTTAACCTTATGTTGAGTGCAATATGGCCTCTTTGTCATTGTGCTATAACCCCACCACTTTTACCTACCTACCTTGAATTTTGCCAGGAAGCCCTGCCAACTCTTACTGCAGATCTCTGGGCCTTTTTCAAAAAAGCCTCTGACCTTCCACTATTGTGAATAACTTCGTTAATTTGCTCTTGTGCACTTCACATTCCTGTGCATATGTGCTGCTGCCTTATGAATATATGTGTAAATAAAAAGTACAGCATGCCATTCTTGGAAGTGATGGAGACAGAGACATTCATCTTCTGTTCGTTGGATGTTCATAGCCAAATGTGTTTGAATTTTGATTTGTTTTGTTCAGACTTCTGCAGCAACCTTCTCTGGTATCCAGTAGGTGGTGCTGTTATATTGCAAATTGTTTATAACTGAATTGTGTGTTAGGGATGTGTTATTGTTTTGTTTTTTTAGTTACTAAAATAAATGGAGCCCCATTTGTTTTAGTAACCAATGTTTCTAAAATGAATGAATAAGCAAATGACATATGTTTGCTTTCATTTGTTTACATTTTAAAAAAATGAATGAAAAAACTGCATGTGCAAAATGTCTGCTGGGGTCATTCTGTGCATGTGCAGCCCTTTTTCAAAATGGCACCAGCAGCATTGCCACTATTTTGGAAAAGGATGTGCATGCACAGAACGGTCCAGTGGCCATTTTGATTTTAAAATCCAGTGGCCCAGTGATTTAAAAATATTTTTATTATTTTAAAAACTGAAAAATAAACAAAAAGGAACTTGCAAACCCCCCAAATCAGATGGGTTTTAACCCATAAAATGAAAACAAAAGAGGTAAGCGCTGTATGTCCCTCTTGTGCAGCCACAAGAGGGACATACTAGACCCTTTACTACTAGAATCCTCAAGTAAAGTCAGTTTCAAACTCATAGGTATTTCTTTTAGTACCATACAGTCATGTTAGATGCCTCTGTCTTTGCAATATTAGATCCTTTTTGAATATACAAGCAGATTGCAAAAACTAGCTTTTCATACATGTATAAATCTGCTTCAGAAAAACTAGGATTCCTTCCCCAACTTAGGGTATCACAGGGTCCTTCAGAGGATTGTGGACACATAGTCACCGGATGAGTTATTTTGCCTGCTTGAATAATTGGTAATATGATCAGCTTGTCCCCTTGTTCCTTAGATAATAATTTCTTCCTGATCTGGCATGCCTAATCTCTTGAATGACTGTTATAGGAGTATACACTACATTAAAAGTTGGTCTTCTACAGTGGTCTCATGGCAACATGTAACTAAGTTAGAGGTTTAGGTGCTAAGTCAGCAAAATTTGGGATGCCTTTAATGACTTCCTTGTTTTGAACTCCTTCCCTGGACACCCAGGGTCCTTTGATTTTCATCCCTCCTGTTGTCGTCACCTTCCCTCTCCCAATAAATAATCTATTTATTTAGATTTTTATTACATCCTATCCCCTAAGGCTCAGGGTGGCTAACAACATTTTAAAAAAGACGATGAAATACAGAATAAAATCCATAAAACACATTATAATACAACCACCAGGAACTATCCCTGCCCATTAAATGCCCAGCTGAATAAATAGGTTTTACGCTGCCTCTGGAATATGCTCCAAATAGGGCTTAGGTGAACCTCCAGGTGAAGAGAGTCCCAGAGCCATGGAGCAACCACGGAGAACACTTTTCTGCATGCCAGGGTTTTGTGTATCTGGGCCAATAATGACACTTGGAAGAGGGCACTCTTGGCTGATCTTAGAGATTGTGGAGCAGGTGCAGTGCACATGTAAGGGTGCCACAGGTGGTGCCCTCCACTTTATATTATTACTTTTAAAGTTAATGGGAATTTGTTTTTAGCCCGACTGCAGCCACCATGCTGAGAGCCTAGCGGCGAGTGCACTGTACGTCTGGGTCTGGGGACATGCTGTGTGCATGTGCACAGCATGCTGAGGGCCTTCTTTGCTTCTCATCCGTTGCCTGCCCCCAGTGCGCTGTGCTGTGCTGTGCTCACCTGGGGGACAAAGGGAACCTGGACGCGGAGGTCGAGTCACTGAGTCGGGCAGGCAGGGCAGGGCACACCCACATGGATGGAATCTTTGGGACAAACTGCTGAAGTCTGCAGTATGGGCGTCTACATCTGCAACCTGAACAGGAGCACCGTCTGGTTGCGAGGAATTGGGGCCAGGTAGTCTAAAGTAGCCCCATCAGTCCTACAGATATTGTGCAAGACACACACAGCTGTTACCATCAGGGGGGCTTATCTCTCCTTGAAGTCTATCTGGCCTGGAAAGGAAGCACCATTGCTGTTTGAGGAGCTTGAACGATCATTCCACCATGACCCAGGTGGTACTCAGCCATAAGTTAAATAGACATTCCTCGGGGGTGTGGGCTGCACCATAGGGCCTCATCAGCCACAGCTTCAGGGGGTTAGACTGGGTCCCCCAGAATGACAGACCCCATGACCACCCCCTCGATGTTGGTGATGTTGTTGGGCACAAAGTCCCCTTGTACATCTGGCCACAGAATGGTGATTGGTGCAGGATGCGGGCATCATGAGCCTGCACAGACCAACTGGCCATGCCATCAGTTGAACCATGCCCAGTGGTCCACAATCTCCTGGAGTACTACCGAGCAGAAACCCTTCTAGTTCAGAAAATCACCATGGCTATAGGGTGGTCAGATGATGGCAATATGGATACCATCTATCATCCCAATGCAGTTGGGGAACCCCAACTCTCAAAAACCCTCCATGACCTCCTGGGAGTCAACCAGTTGAACCACCCAGCCCAGCAGCATCTCTCTGATCACCTTGCACACCTTCACGACAATGGTGGCCACAGTAGATTTGCCCATGCTGAACTGCTGGGCAACAGAGTTGCAGGAGTCTGGTGTTGACAGCTTCAACGTAGCAAAGGCAACCCACTTCTCCACAGGGATAGGGGCTCTCATGACCATATGCATATGCTCCCATTCCAGCTTTGGCCTGAGGATCTCCATGATCGGAACACGAGCTGCCAGGCGATGTAGAAGTGGGTGGTCCAGTCATCCTCTCCCCAGGTGACCAACACTGTCTCCCACCACTCTGTGCTGCGTGGCATGACCCAGGTGGTCTTGGCATGGGGCATCACCTGGCACAGGGTGATGATTAATGCTGCAGTGTCCCATGACAGGTAAGCCATTGTCCACATCAGCTCCTTTAGGTGGGACCAGCATCCCTGGCTGTGCACCTGCTTGCCATTTGATTAGAGCCTGGTTCAGATGCCCAACTCTGTGGGGGCGTTGCAATCTGCTGTGCCGCACGGTCCTGGCCACAGCTCCAGTGAGATTCTTCATGAAGCTGACACAGGCTATGCGCCACTGATAACAAATGACTAGCACCACCCGTATAATTTCTTCGTTGTCCTCAGTCGTGATCAGGAGTAGCTCCAGGGTTGCTAACAGATCCTGCTCCATGGCTGTTTGACAGATGGCTGTAGCATCTTCAGACAACGATCCAGGTCTTTTCAACTGGTGATGCACAGCACATGACCACCCGGCTGGCTGCATGCCCAGCTATTGGTTGGGAAGGTCCCTGTACACCTGGATCTGCCCTTCCCTGGGGGGTTATGCCCTGTCATAGCCCCACAGTGGTTAATCCTAGCACCATCATGGGGATTGTGATGACTGAAATACATTGCTTTGGTCCCTTATTTGTGTACAATGGGAGGTTCTAGGGTTGCCCATCTGGGCTCAATCAGTAAAGTTCTTGGCAAGGACAACTGCGTGCAGCACTGGGCTTGTGTCCAGTTTGCTATGCGTGGGTATAGTGTTTGTGTATCCCTGGCTGTGTAATGTCCCCTTATTGGGCTCTGAGGTGGGTGGAGCTAATGAATACGGAATCATTTAACATTTCTTTATGGATACTCAGCCCTTTTGGATTGGGATGGGTAAATGGAACGAAGATTCATCACTTGAAGGACAGGAGGAGCAACCTCCTCCTCCTCAAGTCCAGAATTGTTTCTTGATTGTACATTTGATGATGGATAAGAATTTGGGATACATGTCCCCATTTTCTTTTCCAGAAGGCTCTGGTGGGTGCTGCTGGCCCTCCAAAAACTGTTACGTGGCTCCAATCAGGGGATCCACTAATTGAGACTGGCTCTGATAAACAAAGCACAGCTCTACTTCACTGCATATTGGAAATATTCCTATGTCCGTGCAGACCTATGGCTCCCTGAATTTCTGCCAGGGAGTCATTGTGGAGGTGGACCATGATGTCCCTGAGGATGATATTGCTGCAGGACAGGCATCACAGGATGTTACCGCCGTCTGGAGGATCTATCTGCAAGGATGGTATCCTTGTTCGGACCAACCTCCCTATTCTCATGTTTTGAGCGTCCTTGTTGCTTGCCCTACTTGTGTTGTTTTTGAGACCATACATCCCAAATCCTTTGCACTGTTTTAAATGCCAGTAGTTTGTGCATGCCAAGGCTTCTTGCTGGGGTTCCCTTACCTGCGCCCGCTGTGGAGTGGCAGGTCATGAGGGCACAGGTTGTCAGGCCACTTCTCATTGTGTAAACTGTGTGGGTGCCCACCCGGCCTACTCTCGCTACTGCTCCATGTGGAAAGCTGACAAGGAGGTTCAGTGGATTAAGGTTGAGCGGAATCTCAAGCTTGTGATCCCTGGTCCTTGCCCTATGCTTTGTTTGGACGGTCGATAGAATATGTTATATCCTGGGGCTTGCAGGCTGGTCACTTCCCTGGCTGTAACCTCCTTCTCAGCAGTGGTATGCTCTGGCTTTGCCAAGAATTGGCAGTACAGACAGTGATATCTGTCACCCCAGCTGAATCATTTTCCCCACAGGCGAAGACTCTTTTTCACCTGTCTGGGCTGCCTTCAGGAACCTCTGACACTGCAAGTTTGGCTTTGGTGGTAGATGGTGCCTTGACTCAGGGGGATATCAATTTTTGCATGACAGAGTTCAACACCTATATCCTTCAGACAGCCAAGCTTTCCATCCCTAAGTCCTTTGCAGCAGCATCTTGTTTCTGAAGCGGTGGTGGAATGCTATCTGTGCTGCGGTACAGAGGGCAATGAAGCGTGCTTGGGGAATCTTCTGCTGATATCTTTCCCAATCCAACCTTCTTCTGACCTTCAAGTGGACATGGGCTGTGGTTTTTCATGTCCATTGTCAGATCCAGAAGGAATTCTGAATTTGCTATTGTCTCTGAGATCTCTAGTACCACCAGCACAAAGGTGGTTTGGGATAAGATTCGGAAGGTTCTGCATCTTGCATCTCCCACTCTTTCCCAATACAACTTCAGGTTAGGTACATCTGTATATGGCGAGACAGGGAGCAGATGCCCTCTTTTCTTGGTTTTGCAGCTCTGCATAACACCCCCCTTGTTGCTTGAGTCCCCCAAGAGTACCAGCTCAAACAATCTTCTCCCCTTAAGCCAGATAAATATCTATAATTCAACCCCTCACAGGGGTCCACATTCCCAGCAAAAGAACCCAAAGTTCTCAGTCAAACATCCTTGCTCCTACATAGAGCTACAGGTCAGATAAACTGTGCCCCTGCTTCCCAACTTGGGGGCTTATCTTTCCATTCTTCAGATGCTGGACCTTATTCCAAACCAAGGGGGAGGGGGAAGTAACCAGTACTTCAGATACCTGCTTGTGCCTCAGTGAATAAAGTTCTTGGCTGCCCCTGCCATGACAACCCCACGCTAGCATCCCCCGGGACCAAGGGCGTTTATAGACGAGACAAAAAAGGCGGCTGATCCTTTGATCAGCCGCCTTTCTTGCCGCTCGTCTACATGCCTGGGCTGCTTTTTAATCCGCGTCGGAGGGGGCAGGCGATCCTGCCCCCTCCGACGCGGATTCCCGGAGTGCCGGCTTTACGCCGCACTTCCTGGTCCCGTGCGTGAGTGCGCATGCGCAGAAGGGTGCGCATGCGCACTCGCACTCTGCGCCTTGTCTGAACATCAGACACGGCACGCAGAGACGCCTCGGCGGGAAAACCCGGCGTTTAGCTATCCCGCTTGTAAGCGGGATCGTCTATAAACGCCCCAAGCCTTGGTATAAAATACCTGCAAGGGAGGAAGGGCCAGGTGTCAATAATCACACAGGCAATCCAGGGACTTGCATCCCTCAAGGACACAGCAACAGGTAACAGCCCCCAACCACAACCCCCAGGGGCCAAGTCTTGGTAAAATACCTTTAGGTTGCTTCCTCCACCAGGGCTTTTCCTAGTGTGCAGTTCCTCACAAAATGTGCAGTTCTAAGCCAGATTTGTGCAGTTCTAATGGGAATTTTGTGCAGTTCGGAATCAGTAGTCAAATGAAGAAAGAAGATAAAGAGAAAACAAATTTATTTATTCTATGAACATGTTGCAGCAGACATCTCTTGACTTTCCTCTTGGGCTTGGGGTTCCTGCTGTCTTCGTCCTCGGAAGTGTCAAGTTCAGCTTCTAAAAATTCCCTTTTAGAATTAACCTCAGTAAAAACATAATGGAAATAGGGTTGCTCCTTGCCTTTTGGCCTGTCAGTTACTCGATGAGGTCACTTATTGATCCAGTAGAGTACCTCTGGCCTAGATTCCACAGATACAGGGGTGTGTGGTAGACAAAGAGGTAGAGATTCTCTCCATGTCTAACTGCATGCTCGACCTGCCTAAAGACTTTAAAATGTTATTGGTGCTGATCAGGCGCTCGACATCTGCACCATGTGGCTTGGCAGCAAGAATGTGAGCTAGAACAGTGTTCAGTTGTGTCGTGTTCAGACTGAGCAAACATATGTGCACCAGGTCTCTGAGAGGCATCCTGCAGGCTTCCTCTACATTCTCCATGTCCATGAGCTCACCATACACAAGACTCATCTTTTCTAGGTCTAAATCAGAGCAAATGGTGATATGCACTGCTTTCAGATCAGCTTCTGACTTCAAGGAGGCAAAGGGCTTGATAAGGTCCATGCTCTATAGGACCTTCTGTGACTGAAAGCTGGGGGAGCAAATGGGATAGTGGGAAATATTTGGGGGGGGGGGGGTGCGTGCCCAGGCCGCTACCTCTCACTACCCTTGGAATTATCTCTGGGCCTACCAGAAGCAGGAAGAGACAAGTTCTTCCTACAAAACCCTCCACATGCTTAAAGTACTTAGTTTCTTCTAAAGGGCCAACCTCTAGCTAGCTCAAAGGACACACTAGGTTTAGGGAGTGCAGAGCTAAGCGGCGGCAGCAGCTAACCCAGAAGGTGGCAACAGCAAACCAGGAAGCAGCTGATAACAGTGGGGGGAGAACAGTACTGTGAGCTTGGGGGGCGGGGAGAAGCACAGAGGCCAGTCGTGTGGGCTGGCCTGGCCCCTCCCCTACCCAGAAGCACCTGGGGCTATTTAGCCCAGCTGCCAGCGGCGGCGCCGCGAGCCTCAGGCCGCGGTCAAAGGGCACAGCACTTGTGGTCACTTTGGGGCCGCGGGGACTCGAGGGGTTTTGGTGGGTAGGGGTTCTGTAAGTTTGGGCTAGGGAGGAAGGATGGGGGGTGTAGGAGGGGTGGTTAGAGGGGGGG
>QEPC01012375.1:1836878-1853824 GCA_003113815.1 Sphenodon punctatus
TCCCTTCTCACTTGCTGCCCCCCATGCCTGGAACTCCCTCCCTGTCCACATCCGCCTTGCCCCCTCCCTTCATACCTTCAAATCTCTCCTTAAAACTCACCTCTTTCCCTCTGCTCTGTCTGACTCTTTATCCTGCTGAGCCACTATTTCCTATACCTACGGTCTGTTTACCCCATCCTTGCCACATGGACCTGCCTGCTGTCATTCTCATCGTAACCAAGCCAATTACGTGCACTTGAGACCTCACATCTTCATGAATGTTAGACCCCTTGTCTCTCCCTCTGTTCCCCTTCCTAGGTCTCTCCCCCAGCTCCTGTCTCTCAGATTGTAAGCCTAGGGGCAGGGACCGTGTCTATTTTATTACTTTGTAAAGTGCCAGGTACACTGCTTGCGCTATATAAATGTTTGCTAATAATAATAATAATAATAATAATTAATACCATGTTTTATGGTCTTACTGTTGTTTTTATCTTTTTATAAATTGTAAGCCGCCCCAAGCTGCCTGTGGCAGGAGGGGCAGGGTATTAAATTTTTAAAATAAATAAATATATTTGCAGTTTGAAATATAGGTATCTTTTCCAAAAATGGAATGAATCTGGAAACTCAAGTCTAGAAAAGGCCATTGAACAATGAAAAGTGAGCATTTTTAAAACACTTTTAAATTAATTGGAAGGTCTGTATTAGCATAGATAAATTGTAATCTGTTTTGTTCCCTTCTCTCTCTCTCTCTCTCTCTCTCTCTCTCGTTGTATTGCTGATGGCTGCTGTTGATGGCTGCTTTAATATTTCTCACAGGTCATCACACTCAACGCATGCTGAACACACTGCAAATGGTTACCTTTTGTAAAAATGTCTATATATAGCCTTAATAGTTATTATCTACCTAAACATGTCAAGTACACAATAGTAGTCTGTCACTTGCTGTCATTTCTATTTCCAAAGCACACTTTAGTCAGTGAATAATTCTGGCGTCACAATTCTGGCACAAGCAAACACCTATATTTCTCCCCCTAAAAGGTGGCATGGGGGAAGCTTATTAAGCTCTCGGTATTGAATGTTCTTGTTCCCTGAGAATTGAACTGGAAATGTTTTGAGTGAAGAATCTCTGGGTGAAAGCAGACGAGCAGTTAGCCCTCTGGAGCCCATGTTCAGTCCGTGTGTCCAACAGAATACACAAGCAATCCCGTCTGCATTTCATGTGCTTATGGCAGCCTCCACTGAGTAGTGCCAGCGATCTTCCTGTCCCCCTGAAGCCGTCAGTTAGCTGGGTCGGCCGGTGCTCCAGTGATCTCCATGTCCCTCTGGAGCTGCCTGTCAGGTGGTTCCAGAGGGACATGGAGATTGCTGACATGCTGGCCGGCTGTGGTGTGCCCCCTAGGTATGTGCCCCACCGGCTTCCAGATTCGGGGCCAGCGGGGAGGGGAAAACCCCTTGCTCTCCGGGTGCACTCTCAGGGTTACAGGGCCAGCACCCTGTCCTCCGGGTGAGGGTGCCTCCGCAGGCTGAGAGCTGATCCTACTCACCCTCTCCGAGTCCCCTGAGTCCCGCGCCCCAGTATTTCCCCCTCCCGAGGGCTGCAGTGTTACAGCACACTCCCAGCCCTGAGTCTAGTGTCCCAGAGTTTCCCCTTCCCCCAGTCCTAGGTGTTGGGTTACTTCCCTGCTGACGAGTCGCTATCCTTCTCCCCCTCCTGGGCTCCTCTCTCCTCCTCTTGTCTTCCTGCTTCCAGGTTTTCAAGCCCCGGCTGCCGGCCTCTCCCCCGACGTGCCCTCCCGTCACCAGGTGTCAACCGGCCCCTCGCTGCCAGTGTGCGTGCATCGTGTGTTGCCCTGCTCCTCTAGCTGCCTGTCAGCGTGACTGCCGGCTGTCTGCTCTTGGTGTCACCCGGCCCCTTCGGCTCCTCGGGACTCCAGGGATCCAAGTCCCCGCAACTGCCATGCCCCCCCCACTAAGAGGTTCCCCCTGGGGGGAAGCAGGCAGCAGCGCTGAGTCACCCTATTGGGAGAAAAAATCAGCATTACAGTGGAACTGCCTGGCCCTGTGACAGATCTCAAAATGATACAACTGCAAGGCTAAATACCATCATAGCAAACAAGCTTTATTGTCCTTCATGGAGTGTAATCATTGGAGGGGGCGTGATTGGTAACTAGTGTAAAGGTGGTACCGGCGAGGTAATACCGCAAGGCGACCACTGCCCAGCGGACAGCCAGAACCTCCTTCTCAATCATGGCGTAGGCGCATTCTTGGGGGGGGGGTCTAGTTTATGGCTGAGATAAGCAATAGGGTATTCTTCACCATCTATCATTTGGGATAAGACGGCTCCAAGTCTGACATCTGAAGCATCCGTCTGCAGTATAAAAGGGTGGGTAAAGTCTGGTGCATAGAGGACGGGAGCATTACATAACCGGTCTTTTAAGGTATTGAAGGTGTCCTCCAAGGTGGGCGTCCAAGAGATGGTGGTCGGCTGCCTTTTCCCCATCACATTCGTGAGGGGAGCTGTCAGTATTGCAAAATGGGGCACATGCTGGCGGTAGTATCTGGCTAGCCCGAGAAATTGCTGCACTTGCTGTTTTGTGGTGGGCAGAGGCCAGTCCTTCACTGCCTGAATCTTGTCCCACATGGGTCGGATCTGTCCTTTTCCTACCTGATACCCCAAGTAGGTGACTTCTTGAAGCCCTAGCCGGCATTTCTTGTGGTTGGCTGTGAGCCCAGCATCCGCCAGGCCTGGGTTACCCGTCTCAGATGTTCTAAGTGGTCTTCCCAGGTGGAACTGAAGGTGATGATATCATCGATGTAAGCGGCAGCATAGGCCCCATGTTGAGCTAGTACTCTGTCCATTAAGCGTTGGAAGGTGGCCGCGGCCCTGTGGAGTCTGAACGGCATTCTTACGAACTGGAAGAGTCCGAGTGGTGTAGAAAAGGCCGTCTTCTCCTGGGTGGTGGGGGCCAGTGGTATCTGCCAATACCCTTTCGTAAGGTCCAGGGTCGAAAGATATCTGGCCTGTCCCAGTTGCTCTAGCAACATGTCAACTTGGGGCATCGGGCAGGCATCGAAACGAGACACCACATTCACCTTTAGAAAATCAATGCAGAACCGTGTCGACCCATATGGTTTCCCCACCAACACAGGTTGGCTGTGCCAAGGGCTGTTGGACTCAGTGATAACCCCAAGCTTCAGCATGCTTCGCACCTCGTCTACGTCTACCATGACCTGCCACAAGTGGTGGGGGCTCCGGCGTGGGGGTTCTCTCACTATCTTGCCCTGCTCTGTTACAATATCATGTTGGATCAAAGAGGTACATCCGGGGGTTGCGGTGAAGACATGTTGGAAGGTAGCTATGAATTCTTCCAACTGGGCTTTTTGATCGGTGTCCAGCTCCTGGCCCACAGGGACGTCTGGTTCCCCTGGGGTATACCTCCCTGGGGTGTCTCTTTCCAAGGACTTCACTGTCTCGGGCTTGCACTCTTTCCACTCCTTTAGGAGGTTGATATGATAGGTTTGTAGTTCAGGGTGCTTCCCAGGCTGACGTACCACATAGTCTACCTCCCCCGTTTGCTTAACTACTTCATAGGGGCCCTGCCACGTGGCCAGGAGCTTGGATTCATGGGAGAGTAATAACACCAGCACTCTTTACCAAGGTTGCAGTTGTCAGGATATGGCCCGCTTGTCGAAACACGCTTTCTGTCGAGATTGGGCCTCTAGGCCATTCTGTGCTGCCCAATCCCACATCCTCTTTAACTTTTCTGATAGGCGAGTTACATAGTGGACCACATTCCTGTGGGGAGTGGTGGTTTCCTCCCACCCTTCTTTAACCAGGTCCAAGAGACCCCTGGGCCTTCTCCCATATAGGAGCTCGAAGGGGGAGAATCCGTGGGATGCTTGGGGTACCTCCTGTTATGCAAATAACAAAGCGGGGAGTAACGAGGGCTAGGCTTGAGGGTCTTCGTGGACAAATTTGCGAAGCGTTGCCTTTAATGTTTGATTCAAATGTTCCACTAGTCCGTCTGTTTGCAGATGGTATACAGAAGTCCTTATACGATGTATTTTTAACAGGTGGCATAACTGTCTCATGAGCTTCCCCATGAAGTTCGTGCCTGATCTGTTAGGACAGTATGGGGGAACCCGGTGCAAACGAACATCTTTAGTAACTCCCGGGCTATCACTGGGGCTTTAATGGATTTTAATGGCACGGCGTCAGGGTATCGAGTAGCATAATCCATAGTCACCAAAATATACTGGTACCCCTCTGATGACTGCTCCACTGGCCCTACGATGTCCATTCCCATCTGCTCAAGGGGTACCCCAGCTAAGGGTAAGGGAACTAACAGGGCCGGGCCTACTTTCCTTTTTGTGGTCAGCTGGCATTCTGGGCATGATGCACAGTATCGCTGTACCGCTGCCTGGATACCGGGTCAATAGAACCTGGCTGTCAACCTTTCTAACGTTTTTTCTGCACCCAGATGCCCTGCACATGGGACCCCATGAGCTAATCGCAATAAATTTTCCTGCACCTGCCCTGGGGCCAGTAACTGATAAACCTCCCCCTCAAGTCAGATCTTTATCCACCCTATATAGGCAATCCTCCATTAACGCGAAGTGAGGGTATGTCAAGGGGCGCCTGAGGTCCCACAGCCGTCCATTGAGCACCTCCACCTGCTCATATGCATTGTGTAATACAGGATTGTTGCATTGGACCTGGATAAAATCAAAGGGTCTTACCACGCATGGCATCTCCCAGGATGGTACCTCGGACCCGTCCGTCCTTCCTTGGTCTGGGTCTGGCATCCTGCGGCCGCCCCCGCCTGCATTTTCCTTGAGGACCTGACAGCTGCGAGTGAGTCACAGGGGGTGGGGCTTGCCTGTACTCTACAAACTTTAAAAGAACGCCTGCTGCTGGAGGCGGTGCCGGGAGGCGCGGCCTTAGGCGCTGGCCGTGGCCAGGGCGGTTAAAGTTTTCTCTCCCCCTCTGTGTCCTTCCCTTTGTTTTTTGGTTGTCTCTGCTGCTGAGCCTCTTTTGTCTGCCGCCAAACATTACCATCATGTCTTTGAACAAGAGACAGCGACAAGAATGGCCGGTGGTATCATCTATAATTCCAAATAAACCAAAGCAACGCCGGCTAGAATCCTTTTTTGTCTCTACTGTAGAACATTCTATAGAGCCTGGAGGTGAGACTATTTCATCTAACTTTGTCATGGAGTCTCCACCTCGGCACTCGAGCTTGCAGGATGCACATGAGAAACTGATTTCTTCTTCCCGACACTCCACTTCGTTTAATGCTCATTGTGATCAGATGCGGGAGGGGAGAGGAGCTCCTGTGAGCGATCCTCCTCTTATGGACTTTCTTACAAATCACGTAGCTTTAACAGCTGACTTGGTGCGATATATGTGCACACAGGTTCGTCAGATCCATGAGAAACTGGACCTGTTGGTTTTCTCTAAAAAAGGGAAGGTTGTGAGTAAGAACTCAGCCCCTTCTCTTGATCCTAGAGAGGTGAAGTTAGGATCAGTGGTCAAGGCTTTTCCATCTGCTCAAAAGTTGTCAATCAGTGTAAATAACCCTCTGTTTAGATCTCAATCAGAGGTCCAATTACAGCAGTTGGAGAATAGAGCTGTTAGTAGTTATCTTAGTTCCGTTCATAGAGCTCCTCCTCAGTCTGAGCATCCGATGGTCTTCGTCCTCTTCTGCTTAATTTAATTTTTACAATCCTACCATTTCAGGGAAGACGTCCTCCTATTTGGAGCACGATCCTGGATGTTGTGGAACATCTAAGACTGCTGCTAAATTATCCAATTTTACGTTATATTCCCATTACTAGATACGATATTAAATCGGTTGAACAGCTTTTGTATTCTAAAGATAGGCAAGTAATTAAGGTGGAGTTCAGCTCGCAGGACTCCATTGACGCTATTTGGGCTGCCAATACGTCTTTAGAAGACAGATCAGTGTTTATCTCTCAAGTTTTTCAATCTAGCTCGGGTAATATTATGACACATGATATACCGGCACCTTTAGAGGCTAGACAGATTCAGCCAATGATGCTTACCCGCAAGGAGAGAGCTCAGCAGGTTACGCCGGTTCCTTTAGTGGGTAACCCCTCTTTAAACCACCCCATTACTAGTAAGATCCCGGGAAGTTCCCACCGGGAGGTAAATGAGATCGAGAGAAGTATGGAAATCGGCCCAGCTATTTTGCAGGGACCTATTCACCCATCCCAGCAGCAAGAGCAGGAAGTGCTGCCATGTGGCGGCTTTATTCCCCTGGCAGCTACAGGGGAAGAAAGGGCACCTGAATTAAATCTATTAACCAGGTTGGAATTTTTATGCTCGCAATTATCATGTCTTAGATCAGGAACATCTACTTACGGGAGTTACTCCCCGTTAAGAACGAAAAGGAACCGTGGTTCTGTGGTTCCGAAAGGGACTCCTCTTCCTGCAGGTGCCAATTCCCAGCCTCCAATGGAAAATCTTTGGGGTAGCAGCCATAACGAGCCCCTATTGGTTTGCAGTGGTACCAGCACCTTAGTGGAGTTGGTCCCTGGTCAGACAGTTTTGGATCAAGGGTGCCGTGAGCAGTTAGATCTACACCCAGAAGACTCACGGTTGAAGGATGAGTTTGGTATCCATGAGAGCCTGGTAGAAACTGGTTCCCCACGATTGCTCCAGACCTCGTGTAGGTGTTTGAACTCCCAAACGGAGTACCCGCTACGACCTACTGCCCTTTCTTTAGGAACTGACCCTTTGCGTTCTGGGGCTTTCGCCCCCATAAACGTAACTCGCTCAAGGGTGGAGTCTTTAGATGGTAGCTCTGGGTTATGACAATCACAGTCCCCTTCGATTAAGATGGCATCCTGGAATATTTCCGGATGGAGGGCCCGACTGCAGGATTTGGATTTTTTCAATACACTGCGAGAATGGGATCTCTGCTTATTACAAGAAACTTGGGCTTTGGAATGCATTAAATTAACAGGTTTCAACATTATTTCGGTGGAGGCAACTCCATCTCAGGTGGCAGGCCGCCCAAGCGGCGGGCTAGCCCTTGTGATAGCAGATTCTTTTAACGTATCATTTAAATTAATAAACAAGTTTCAATCATATTTTGCTCTCTTTTATGGGAAATTCCCTTCAGGCCTTGAAATATTGATCGGCAATGTTTATATTCCGCCGACTGCCTCTTCTTTCTTTTCAGCTGAAATTTGGGATGAAATTAGCGGTAAATTGGATAATGCAAAACAGCTGTTTCCTGCAGCCTTTTCCATCATAGGGGGGGATTTTAATTCGAGAATTGGAGATTGGCAAGGCCCTGGGAATGTGGGTCATTATGTAAATGCCCCGATAATTTGTCACCGTAGGACACAAGATATGGTTATCAACACCAATGCTAGAGCTATGAGACAATTTATTGTAGAGCAGGATTTAGTTATTCTGAACGGAAGAGTGAAGGGGGATTTGGCAGGGTGTTATACTTACCATTCACCCCAGGGATCAAGTATAATAGATTTCTTTTTAACATCAACTTCTTTAGTCCCAGGAATATTAAGTTTGGAGGTAATTCCCAATGTGGTTACTACTCATTTCCCACTACAATTAGTTTGGTGTGATCTAATGAACCAGTCGCCCCCCGTATTAAAGACGGGGCAGGATGGTCCCACAGGAGGTGGGGCTACCTATAGAAGAGGTCGTTGGACAAAAGCAGTGGCCCGACATTTTTTGGAATTTATAAAAGACCCTAGCTTAATGCAGCTTTATCACCCATTAGGTTCAGGGGAAATTGACGCCTTGAAGGGATTTGACCAGGTTTCTTCCCTTCTAGGGCATTTTTTACGTTCGGTTAATGCCCACCCCTCCCCTGGTGTTAAGAATGCTGACGGGTGGTTTGATAATGACTGCCGTTTGCTACGTCTTTCACTAAGGCAGTCAGTCCATCAATTGAAAAGTCATCCATCGCGATCAGGCAGGATCTCTTTTCTAAATCTTTGGATTAGTTACAGGCGCCTGATTGCTTCTAAACGTCTGACATTTCAACTCCAACAATGGGCTAGGTTGGGAAATGCGGCTAAAAATGGGAATTCAATGCAGTTCTGGGGCTGTATTCGCCGACTAAGAATGGGCATGAAGGCTGACCACTTGGCTACTCTGGAACCAGAAATATGGGAAGGATTTTACAGCGATCTGTTCTCATCCCCCTCCCCGCTGCGAACTAACCTTCAACTTGATGAGTTTGACTCTTTTCCCCATTGGCCTCCAGTCTCAACTCAGGAGGTTGGTGATCTGATTTCTAAGTGTAAGGGAGGTAAGGCACCAGGGGAAGATATGATAACAGCTGAGATCTTGAAAGAAGCTCCGGAGTGGTGGGCTGGTCTTTTAGCCCCAGTGTTCACAACAATAAATGCCACGGGCAAGATCCCCAGGGCATGGGCAAACAGTATAGTGTCTCCCATATTTAAGAAAGGGGACCCCAGAGATCCAAGGAATTATCGTCCGATCAGCCTTCTCAGCCTGGTTGGTAAACTTTACTCCAGGTTATTATTAGACAGGCTCCAGTGCTGGCTTGAGGATAAAGGTGTTATAGGCCCAGAGCAGGTGGGGTTCCGGAAAGGCAGATCGACGGTGGATCATATCATGGTCTTGGGGTATATGATCAGGAAGTACTTGAAGCAGGGGTTGAGAATTTACCTCTGCTTCGTGGACCTGTGGATGGCTTTTGACTCCATCTGCAGGCACCGTCTATGGGAGAAATTACGCTCCCTACAGTTGGAGCCAAGACTTTTAGCCCTGTTAGTGCGCCTACACGAGAACAACTCCCTTCAAGTTAGATTTAACAGGGAAGGTGCGCTGACTCGTCAGGTGAGGGTGGAAAGGGGTGTGAGACAAGGCTGTCTGTTGGCTCCCCTTCTCTTTAACATCTTTTTGCATGACCTTCCCACCTTTCTCCTTGGAGTAGATTCTCATCCTCCAATGATTGGAGATAGGAAGGTGGCTACTTTGTTATATGCCGACGATACAGTTCTGATCGCCCGTTCAGTTGTAGGACTTCGCAGAGGGATGCAACAGATGGGAAATTACTGTTCAAACGAAGGTCTGACGATCAACTTTGAGAAAACCAAAGTCTTGGTTGTAGGTCGTAGGAAACATGGCGTACTCCATAGCTGGAGGATTGGGACTCATCTGATTTCTCAAGTTGACAGATTTCAATATCTTGGAGTGACTTTTTCAAACTCCCCTCGCTGGCATGATCAGTGGTCCGTTATTAAGAATCAAGCTTTACAATCAGTGAACGCTATACGTGGGTTTTACTTCACGAAAGGGGGCTGTTTAATCCTTCCAGCTTTGCGTTTATTTAGCGCCAAAGTAATAACTCAAATGTTGTATGCATTCCCGGCCTGGGGCCTGGATTTTTTGGAGTTGTTAGAACCAATTCAAAACGGCTTTCTGAGGGCCATTCTGGGGGTCCCATTAGGGACACCTCAGGTACTGTTGAGAGCGGAGGCTGGTTGCTCCCCATTAAAAGTTTTTGCCATTCAAGCCTTGGTTCGCTATTGGCTTAGAGTGGAACTGCTACCTGCTGAGGAGGACTCCCTTTTGAGAAGAGCGCGAGATGAAGGTCTGCTGAGCCCGTGGTTTGACCGATTGAAGGAGATTATAGGGAAGTTGGGCTTCTCTCGGAATTGGTTATTGTCAGTAAATCCTAAGCAGGTAATGTTTATTGTAAAACAGCGACTTAGGGACCAACAGCTTCAAATGGATGAAGCTATGATTCAGATGCAGAGGGTTAATCCCTCCTACAAAACTCCACTTAGCCCCTTACAGGATTCAAGCTATCTTGTAGCCTGGTCTAAATTTTCATTTAGGCGTGCTTTTACCCGCTTACGTTGCGGTGTTTTCCCCTCTTCAGTTTTAGAGGGAAGATATAGAGGGATCCCAATGCAGGACCGGGGTTGTGCAACTTGTACTATGCAGGTGCCGGATACAGTGGAGCATATTCTTTTTATCTGTCCGAAATATGAGAAGGCGAGAGTTAAGATGATGCAGACTCTCGACCAATATCAGTTGAGAGCCTCACTAACCAAAATGGTAAGGTTTTCCTTGCATAGCAGAGATTCAGATTTAACTCGAGCTGTGGCCGCTTTTGGGAATGTAGTAATGAATGATCGCTGCAGAGGTTGTCCGATCAATAGGATGTTGGAGGAGGTGCCGAGTGTTTGAGGAAGTGATATTACTCAACACTTCTCCGCATTTATAGGTGGTTAACTGTGAGCAACTGAAACTATAGGAGTGTTGTTGAGTATATTGTAAGGACTTTGAAAGCGGGCGATACAATGTTATTTTGAACTTTGTAATTTTATTTATTTTATATTTACCTTGTACTCTGTACTTTGTGCAAGGTGGTTGTTTTGATGTTATTGCCAATAACTTTTTAAGTTGGGGCAATTATTTATTTAATAAATTGAATTAAAACTATTGGGCTCATTGGGCATCCTAGGGTTACTGTGGTCACCCTCCATCCCATCGGTGATCTGCAACAAGGTAGCTAAGGTCCCCCAATCTTGCCCCAGAATAACGCGGTGAGCCAAGCAGGGCACCACCCCAACCTGCTGGGGCATAGACCGACCTGCCGTGGATAAGGTCACGGTGCAGGTGGGGTAGAAGCACACCTCCCCATGAATACACCTTATCCCCACGTATGGGGACGTCGGTTGGGGCAACCCCTGGATGCCTGCCCACACTAGGGTCTTCCCACACCCTGTGTCAGTGAGGGTTCTATACTCCCATCCTCTTACTCATACGGGAACCAACGGCTTCTCGCCTCCCTGGGCAGTTAGAGCATCCTCACCCAACCACATGTAAGTGTAAGTGCAGTCCATCAGGTGGCAATCTCATTTGAAGTGCCCTGGGCGACCGCACTGATAGCACAACCAAGCCCCCGGCCCGGTTCCTGCTTCCTTCCCCAGATTGGGGACGGGACATATCCCTTGGCTGAGGGTTGGCCCTTGGGGACTTCCTGATGGGGGGGGTCTGTTGTTACCCTCATTCTGCCCTCCTGTCCCTCCTCATGTTGCCTCGCCCTGATACACCCCCTTTCCTTGGCTCCCGAAGTGTCCCTCACAGTTGCTCCCTGGCTTGGGACCTCTCTTCTCCCACAGGGGCCCCTTGGGGCTTTCCTTTGCTACACAATTACCCCTCAAATGCCTCATAATTCTCCATGAGATGGATTGCTTCTTCCAGGGTAGTGGGACGGTGGCAAGCCACCCATGCTCGCCCCCCCGGGGGAAGGATTTGGATGAATTGTTCTGTCATCAAGAGCTCTACAATCTCTTGTGATGACCTCCTTTCAGCCACCACAGATAATTGTGCAGCTCTTATAACAGACGCATAATAATAAATTTTTGGATCTGGTAAGTTTAGTTCTCCCAATTCCTTATCAGTATATAAAAATGTTTTTCAAACTCTGGCTTCTTTGTTATTTCAAACAAAAGAAAAGATCTTCTTATTTAGTGCAACAGAGGTCTTGTGGAACTCGGATAGGCAGAGCTAATAAAACGTACGATTTTTGAAGTAACATCATTTTCACAATATTTATACGCCCCCACCAGGAACACATCCAGTTCCTCCATTTATCAAGTTTCCAACAATCTCAGTCATTAATGAAACATAATTATATTTATATAGATTCTAGGTGTTTTTAGTAAATTTAGTCCCCAAATATTTCATATCAGTTTCTACTATAATGAAAGGGATTAAATTATTTGTAAGAATTTGACTCAAATTAGAAGCATGAAAAAACATTGCCTGAGATTTCTTAACATTTACCTTGTAACCAGAGAGGTTACCAAAGTTCTCCAGCACAGTCGTTAAATATGATGTTGAATCAAGAGGATCTGTAAGAAAGATCAACATATCGTCTGCATACATAGCTAATTTCATTTCTCCAGAGTATTTATGCCAATGATGTTAGAATGAGTCCTAATTGCCACAGCCAGAGGTTCTAAAGCCAAATCAAATAACAATGGCGATCAACAACAACCCTGGCATGTGCCACACAGTAAACTAATCTGTTCTGATAACTTACCATTAATCAATAAACGAGCCAGGGGCGTAGATGTCATAGGGACAGGATAGGAGGGACATTTGTCCTGGGACCCAAGCTGGTGGGGAGTGGGAAGGAGAACCACAGCTTGCGGGGAGGGCAAAAATCCTGTCCTGTTGCGGCATGTCTGAGCAGAAACTAAGTAAAGTGGAAGCAGAAGCATTTTCAGTGTGTGGCACACATGGAACCGACCCACTCAGGGGGATGGCACAGGAGAGAGCAAGCACTGACGGTAGCACGAGGCAGGCAGCGCAGCCACAACCTCCAGGGCTCAGCCGTGGAAAGCGGCAGAAAGGAGAGGTGCCGTGGTGTTAGGAGTGTCTCTGGAGTAAGAGCAACAGACTCGCCAGACTGGAGTGGGGAAGAGTCCCTTTCTTGCACCTGCGCTAGGGATGGGTGAACAGATCGCGGTTCGGGTTCGGCCGTTCAGTTTGGTTGCGTTTGGTTCGTCTGTTCGGGTTCGTCTGTTCAGTTCGACTGTGTTCGGTTCGGCCGTTCGGTTCGGCAGTTCAGTTAGTTCGCCGGGTTCGGGTTCGGCTGTTCAGTTCTGCTGTTCCGTTTGGGTTCGGCTGTTCGGGAAATGTTTTGTTATGGGTGTTTTTGTTGTTTTTTATTTGGTTTTATATGGGTTTTTTTAAATTTTATTTTATTTATTTTTTTATATGGGGTTTTTTAATTTAATTTTTTAATCTAATATTATATATATCTGTCTACACTAAATCTAACCACTATTAACTATTCTAAATGCTCTGAACTAAATGGATTATCTAATAAGTTACAGGCCTACTCCTACAAACACTAAAACTAAATCACTAACGCTATCTCTATCACTAAGCAAACTCTACAACTGTCTACTGTCCCCTACCCCGCCCCCTCTCTCTCTCTCTATATATATATAGATTGCTTTAAGTTTCATTTCAGTTTTGTACTGAAGTGAAACTTAAACCTTAAACTGAAACCTTGTGTTGTTTAATATATGGGATGGGGGGAATCACAAACAACACAAGGTTTCAGTTTAAGGTTTAAGTTTCATTTCAGTACAAAACTGAAATGAAACTTAAAGCAATCTAAAAANGCAGATAGTTTCATTTCTTGCAAGCCTCTCCACCCCTGGTGCCTGGAAGTCTGCTCCTCAGTGACTAGTACTACCCCTCCCTGTCACGTTCGACCTTCCAGTGAACCTTTTTTTGCCACCCGAACGCGATCCGAACTGACCGAACTGTTCGGCCATTTTGCCGTTCGGTGTTTGGTTCTGTTCGGTATGTTCGCCATTTTGCTGTTTGGTGTTTGGTTCTGTTCGGTATGTTCACATTCGGGTTTGTGTTCGTGTTTGGTAGTCCGAACAGGCCGAGTTCGGGTCGAACACTGAAATGCCGAACCACGTTCGCCCATCCCTAACCTGGGCCCATTCCAGCCTAGCTACGTCCCTGAAATGAGCTATATTGTTTGGGTACGTTTCCCTTGACAGACCCTGGATATAGCTCACTCTGAATAAGTGTTTTATTAATTATTATTATTATTAACAAACATTTATATAGCACCAGCAATGTACCTGGCACTTTACAAAGTAACAAAATAGACGCGGTCCCTGCCCTAGGGCTCACAATCTGAGAGATGGGAGCTGGGGGAGAGACATAGGAAGGGGAACAGAGGGAGAGACAAGGGGGCTGCCCACTTCATGAAGATGCGAGGTCTCAGGTGTACATACTTGGCTTGGTTACGTTGAGAACAACAGCAGGCAGGTCCATGTGGCAAGGATAAGGGTACACAGACCATAGGTATAGGATATAGTGGATTAGCAGGATAAAGAGTCAGAGCAGGGCAGAGCAGAGTTTTACTGATTGAAATAAACAGTATAGAACCAATGTAAGTACAGTCTGGATAGCAGTATTTCTGCTTTACTCATTGGCTCATGTGCATACCTAGAGCTTGCATTTACGCAAACATGCTTTGCTTCTGCTTAATAAACCATAGCATATGTTTAGCAAACTTAGCAAGAGTTTAAATTTTTTTTCCTGTTTACTACATTTACAGGTAGTCAATGCTTTGACAAAACAGCACACCTCTGTGGGGATTTCAGGTACATTATAGCTACTGGGTCTCCTCCCCTCCACTCCTCCCCTGGTAGTGGCCATCCCCTCGGGTGCAGGGGGGTTGTTTTGGGGACCATACAGCTACACTGATAGAGCCATCAGAGATGCCTGCCTCTGCTATGCAGCCTGTGCCTTGACCATTGGCTTCAGGCTGTGGTAGTGTCTTGGGGAGCCAAGGCCACACCTTTGCTCCCAACCCTTCCTTTTGGCTCTGTGCATAATTCACACAAAACCCATGCTGTTGTTGTTTGTGCCCTGCATGTGTGCAGGGGTTCTGGATCACGCTGTATGTCACTATTACAGGCACACTCCTCCACCCATTGAAGTCAATGGCAAAATTCCTATTTGTTTTAAAGTTAGAGGATCATCGTGTAATTCGCAAAACAAGTGTTGTTCAGGAGCTGCAACCTACTGACAGTTAAACCCACAAACAAAATGACATAAGCAAGAGCATTCAAGCATTTTGGATTTTAGACAATCTCAGGGAATAGTACTTTCACACATAATTAGGGTTGTCATCTTTCTAAAAGCTTTGACCCAGGAAGGGATGGGCCGTACTGAAACAAAGCAAGCCAAAGGACTCTCCCGCCCCTTTCTGACATGTCATCTCATCACCCTTTGCAGACCATCAGGATGTTGCACTCCAGTAATGCTCCAAAGGATATGGGAGAGTCTCTTTACTCTACTCCTCAAAAAAAAAAAAAAAAAGCAACCCTGCAGCTTATCCAGGCACCCTGGATAACCTGAAAATATAAGGGTTTTACTAGGAGCCCTGAGATGACAGTTAAAACCTGAAAACTCCAAGTCAAGCCCAATGGGGTGATAAACCTACACATAATGCCCTCTAGTCTTTCCCAATGCCCTCTAGTCTTTCCCCTTGCTCTTACTGTCAGCCCTCCTCTGCTGACTGCTGCTACCGACCACCTTGTAACCAAGCCAAGTACACGCACCTGAGACTTCGCATCCGCCTGAATGTTTGTTTGTCTTCTCCCATGTCTCTCCCGCTGTCCCCTCTCCTTGTCTCCCCCTCCTTGTCTTTTAGATTGTAAGCCACAGGTAGGGAACGCAGCTGATTATATGTTCTGTACAGCGCCAGGTTGTTACTGGCGCTTTATAAATGTTTAATAATAATAATAATAATAATAATTCACTTATTTTCTTGAATGTTGTTTTACTGGTCAGTGTCGAGCATGCCAAGATCCAAAAGCACACTAGGTGCCAGTAATAAACAAGAGTTTACATAACCATAACAAGATATGGTTTTGTAGGCCCCCTGCAGTTTGTCTGCAATTAGCCCACATCAGATGGGTGTCCACCTACCTGTTAGGTGTTCACCTCCACCAGGCACAGGGCCACCAACCACTGGACCTGGAGCCCCCACTTAAAGAGGGGTCTCAGAGCCCACCATGTGGGTGAATGTGGGCTAATGTTTGCCCACATGTCTGTGTCCTGCCAATTAGGTTGTGGGAAGCGCCTCTGTGTGTACAGGTCTACCAGCACCATAGAGTCATCGGCAGAAATCCTAGTGTGTCCCAGGAGTGATCGCTTCCTGCCCCTCTCTGCATTCTCACTCTCTCTCGTGCTGCCCACAAGCTCATGAAATACATGCCGGGGGCTGCCCACTTGTTGTTGTTGTTACTACTACTACGAATAATAATTTCTATAGTGCTACTAGGCGTACACAGCACTTTACAGTCACAGATTTTCAGAGACCGGTCCCTACCCAGTCAGCTTACCATCTAATATGGACATTGGGGAGGGGAACACAGGAACAGACAGACAGACACACACTCCCATTTTACAGATAGGGAACTGAGGCTGAGAGATTGTAACTTGCCCAAGGCCACCCAGTGAGTTCATGGCTAGGGCAGAATTTGAACCTGGCTGCCCAGGTCCAAGTCCAGCACCTTCTCCACTACACCACACTGGCTCTCTGAGTTACTGTTGTTAGGCTGGACACGCAAAACATGTGAGTGGGAACTGCACAGACTGAACCCAGACTACAACAGGCTAACATATTGTCAGTTAACACCCTAACAAATGTAGCTGATGTGGCAGAAGCTGCCAGGAGCAACCCTGCCCTTTCCAGGTGACCTTCACTAACCCTCTGGCTTCCAGGTTGACTAGGCCTGTTTTCACAACCGGCCGTACGGCAGGATTTCGCAATCCCAGGGGAAGGCGCCTACAGCCAGCATGGCTGGAGGGGTCATTCTCTGATTGGACCAGGTACAGCCAGGTAACCTCCCAAGGACTTTTGAGGGATAGGGGGCTTTTAAAAAGAAAAGACACACCCCTCAAGGGGTCTTCCAACTTGTCTTCTGTTTGCTCTGGACACTGACCTTGTGCTATGGAGCTAAGGGAATGGCGCCTGGCCTGTTTGGACTAAACTGAACCTAAGGACTGAACCCCTTTGCTGCAAGGCAAAGGCGCACCTGAAGCTGTGAGTAATTGAATGTTACCTCCGAGGGACCAGTTTACACCACCCAGAATATTAGACTGCAAGTCCCATCCCTCTGGGGAGAATGAGACCTCTATCCTTTGCTTTAAACAGCCAGGCTTGCAAGCCAGAATAAAACAGTTCCCAATTTCTGCCGCCTGAGCGTACAGAGGCGTATTTGCACACACACACACACACACACACACACACACACACACACACACACAGATCTTTTAGATCCAGAAAAAGGAATATTACTTTAATGGTATTTTAAACCCAGCATCACAGGTTAACCAACCATGTGAGGTACTTTGAATCCTTGAGCAAAAG
>QEPC01012375.1:1858670-1870413 GCA_003113815.1 Sphenodon punctatus
GGGTTTAGAGCATGCTAGCTTAGGGCAGGCATTACGTAAGTGTCCCAGTTCATTGCATTCGTAACAAGCTCGTTCCTTTGGGAAAGGGGGAGTGTGTGACTTGGGGTGCACAGGCCCCTTACACTCTGCAGGCCCCTGGGATCCCCCCTCCCGCTTGGGGTTTACCTCCCCTCTGTTCCCTCCTTTTTGAAAACCTTTTTGATCCTTCCCAAAGCGGGTAAGATCTCTCTTAGCCCCATCCCTATTCAGCAACAGCTGGTCCGCCAAGTCAGCTGCTTCGCTAACTGTCTTAGGGCCTTTATCTTTGACCAGGTGCTTAATTTCCTGGGGACAGCGGAAGTAGAACTGATCCAGCCCCATAAGATCCAGCACCAGGTCCTGGGTCCCAGCTTTGGCCCCATACACCCACTTTCCCAGGGCTTCTATCAGTTGGGCCCCAAACTCAGCCATACATTGCCCTGACTGAGGTTGCAGTATGCAAAACCGCTTCCTAAAATGGTCTGGGCCCAGCCTGTAGTGCTTGAGCACAGCCTCTTTGAAAACAGAATAGTCATTTAGCAGAGTCATTGGGCAAACTATCAAAGATCACCAACATCGTCCCGGTCATAAGTCCAGCCAGATAACGCATATACTCATCTGACTTCAAGTCCCATCTGCAAGCCTGCTTCTCAAAAACACTCAGGAACACCTCGGAGTTGTCTCCCTCTTTGAAGGAGGTGAAGTCTTTTGGTGTCAGCTTGTGGGGTGCATCCAACTTCTGCTGGTGCATCACAACCTCGTGCTCTCGCTGCTCTCTGTGCTCTCTCTCACACTTCTCCTGGGCTTCTTGCTTCTCCTTCTCATGCTGGTGCTGAGCTTCCTGGGCCTCTCGCTGCTCCTTCTCACGCTTCTCCTGGGCCTCCAGCATCCATTCTTCATGCTGGTGTTGGGCTGCCTTTTCTGCTCGCTCTCGCTCCTTGTCTGCAAGTAGCCTCCCCTGGACTGCCAGCTCCTTCTCCCTAAGGCGGATCTGCTCCCTGATCAAGTCCTGCTGCTCAGGGGTATCACCAGTCACCCCACCAGGAAGGGTTGCTCCCCCTCCTGCCACTAGATTGCCAGTCGGGTCCTTCCCTGGCATTTCAAAGGTCTTTATAAGCTGTCTTAAAGCTTCATTAGTTAGCCCTTCAGTGGGAAGACCTCTCTTCTGAGCTTCTTTTACAACGTCAGCTTAGTGAGTTTATGGAGTCCTTTGGGCAATCCCAGCAGGGTACTTCCCTGTTTTTCAGAACTCATGCACTTCCTTGCCCTTGCACTGCTTATCTAAGCCCTATCCAGTTGAACCGGCCCAGATTAATTCAGATCTGTTTTGCTCAAAGTTCAAAACTAAAACCTCTTAAAGAACAAAAAACACACACCAAAACCCTGGTTTCTAAACCAGTTTTCTAGGGAGAGTCTTCTTCCCCCTCTCAGCAAATCACCATACTAATGGCTGAAAAGACTTCTCAGTTTGGCCAGAAGAACTCTTTTCTCTGCCCTGATTAGCCTAACAATGAAACAATTAAGACTGGTTTGCCTGCTGCTAAGCCAAACCAAAGATTTGGGAACAAGCATGTGTGTAGCTTGCTTGGNCTCACAATCTTAGCTTCTTAACTTTACAGTTTTAATATTCTTCTGTACCAATTGCCCCAATGCCCCCAGATTCTGTATTGCCCCATGTCCCCTCATGACATTAGGGCTTCAGTGAGGTGGGATATTGTCACAACTTGTGTTTGTGCCTTGACAAAGTCTTCTTCCTGGCAGGACAATTGTAGTAACTTCACTGCAACTAGTAGATCTGCATACTTGTGTGGATCATTGTCCTTGAAAAACTAACAGCTGTAAAAGTTGAATGACTTCTGCAAACATATTCACCCCATGAACTGCTTGGACGTAATGATTCCCATTCCGAATGCTATCCACTACCTTTGGCCCAAATGTTAGTACTTGCTTTACCCCACTATCTTGAAGGTACAGTCCAATGCAGCTGATGACAACTGCGTGTGTGGAATGAGCCAAGAGCCAGGAAAATATTTGCAAACTCAATTGGAAACCAAAAGTTCTATTTCCTTGGTAAACCTGTAAACTCCGTCACACCATAACGAACCTGAATCTTGCTGAACTTGTGACATCGCATCTTGAAAATTCAGCATTGTTGTATAAACAGAGGACACATTTGTGGCAGGGTGAGGTCGAACTGGGGTGTAGGCCATGTTGGTCTTAGGCAATACTTTGGTAGTAGTCAGTGAGTTGAAGGAACTCAAAGAAGGCACTTGGATGAATTCTGGAAACCCATACTCTGGAAGGTACAATCGCAAAAGAAAACAAGCTAGGAAACAAGCATGATCAATCTGCGTTGCTAACTTTGCTGGTTCACTTTGATCTACCATAGCTGATGGAACGAACTTGGGTGAAATCCCCCCATCTCACTTTCATAGTGCCCTTTAGACTCCCCCACCCCACCCCACCCACCTCTCTTTCACTCAGCATGGACCCCCACTCACCATGGGCGTATGCACTGTGCCGTTCACACGGAACTCCTCCATCCATGAACACGCAGAAATCTGCGTGTTCATGGGTGGGAGAGGCCCATGTAAAAAGGGCCACATTCTCACAACTGTCTTACTTACATTACCTTAGGTAGGAATTTAGGATGTAAAGCAATATCTATTCAATCTTGGAAAATCTGCAGATATGGTTCTGAGATTATTATGGCTGCTATTTCACTAACTCTTCTTAATGAAGTTATTGCTAACAGGAATACGGTCTTTAGATCCCCACCCCATAACCAGTTCATTTGTGCCCCCCATATAATCAATTCACGCTGCCCCAGGGACACAAATTAAATGGGTGGGGGGCAGCATGAATTGATTATATGGGGTGCGGGGGGCACAAATAAACTGGTTATGGGGTGGGGACAATGTGAACTGATTATGGGGGCACAACTAAACTGACATATATATATATATATATATAATGTCTGTAGCATAATGCGCTTAATAGGCTAGCTGCATTTTGGGTGTCTTTCTTGTGTGTTTGATAGCAGCACCTCTGAACTGGTCGCACCATGTGCATGCACAAGGCACAGGTGGCAGCAAGAAGCAATAGGCCCTGGAGGCCAGGCTGGCTAAGCTCACCCCCCTCCCCCAGTAAGGCAGTGGACACAGTCAGTCTCTCTGTGCCTCCCTCACTGCCCGCCCGGCTGCCACTACAGTGGAACCACTCCTGGGGAGTGGTGGTAGACGCTCGGCTGGGGGGTGGAGGGGAAGCATTGGGAGACCATGCTTGTCTATGGCCGCTCGGAGGAGTGGAGAATGGGAATCTTTCCTGTCCAGAGGGAGTACATTTTATGTAAATTTGCACATTTGCATAATTAGACTGCACCTAATTATGCAAATTAGGCTCCACACCAAGACTTCACACATGGCCTCAAACCCTGGGGCCAGCCCTGTTCAGGATAGCTGGAGAGGGAGCAGATGCCCATGAGAATCCCCATCCCTGTGGAGCAGTGTGTGGCCAACGCAGTCTGGACCTCCCGTTACCCCAGCCTTCTGACGCTCTCTTGCCCAGCAATTAGTTGTTGAACATCCACGGTGGGTGCCATCCTGTTGGAATTCTGCCAGACAGTTGAAGCCCTGATGCCTGACAGGGTGGTGCAAGTTGTCGACCCAGAGCAGGTGATGGAAGGCTTCCATGTGGGGTGGGCAATTGGTGGTGCCAACATCACTGTCCTACCTCCCGCCTCAACAGCCATGACAAGTACATCAGCCAGCTGGAGCACCACTTCATGGTCCTGCAGGCCATTGTGGATGACTCTGCCTGGTTCATAGATGTGTTCATCGGCTGCATGGGCAGGAGCCATGATGCCTGCATCCTGTGGCAGTCCCCCTTCTTCACAAGGATGTACAGCGGAGACTTCAGGCCCAGTGTCATCAGCAACGTCGAGGGTGTGCCCATGAAGCCAGTCATCATGGAGTTACTGGACCTACCCTCTGACATGGTGACTCATGAAGGCCTATCTCTTGGCCCACAGCCCAGAACAGAACTGCTTCAACTGCCAGAACCGTGGTGGAATGGGCATTTGGGCTCCTCAAGCAACGCTGTTGATTCTTTGCAGGGAAGGTCAACTTCATGGTGGAGACTGGCGTAACGGAGCCCACTGGGGGTTCACCCCAGCCTCCCGCCACCCCGTTACCCTCTTATTCACTGGTTTCTTACCCGCTGCCACCACCCAGAATATTAGACTGCAAGTCCCATCCCTCTGGGGAGAATGAGACCTCTATCCTTTGCTTTAAACAGCCAGGCTCGCAAGCCAGAATAAAACAGTTCCCAATTTCTGCCACCTGAGCATACAGAGGCGTATTTGCTCACACACACACACACACACACACACACACACACCCCTTTTAGATCCAGAAAAAGGAATATTACTTTAATGGTATTTTAAACCCAGCACCACAGGTTAACCAACCATGTGAGGTACTTTGAATCCTTGATCAAAAGCAATTGATCAGAACAGTTTAGGCACAGTGGCCTTTTTAGTAGCATCTAGCCTAAACTGGTCCCTCGGATGTAACATTCAATTACTGCCTGGATAGAGCTGTGCTCAGAGAGTGCCCTGTGGGTCAATCCCCCTTGCCTGGGGGTGGCAGGTTCCAACCCAGCACATGGGCGGAGGAAGTGCCAGTGCCACATGCTGCATGCCCAGGTTTGCCACCTCTGCTGCCCCAGGAACAGGTCCCGCTGTTGCGCGGGGCTAGAAATGAGGAGGGAGGGACCACACGGGGCTCATCTCAAGTACCTGCCACCCCTGGACAAGGTTGACCTCCCTCCGTCCGTCCCTGCCAGCGGTAGCTTCTCCCGGCTGTGCCATCAGTTGACAAGTGGCCAAGGGGTGTGTGTGTCTCACCTCTAGCCCATGCCATCTGTTGACAGGTGGCTGGCAGCCACTGCTCCTGGCTGGGCCCAATCCTTGAAAATATTGTGGCCTTATCCATAGTGCTGGCGGAGCTCACCATGTGCAGGGGCTGCATGGGACCTAACAAATGGGAAGGTGCACATTAACCCTGATTAGCCTGGCTGGGTCAGTCTTAGTCTGTGCTGCATCAGCCACCTTCTTCCGATGATGCATTGGGTAGTAACCACCTGCTTGCCTCATGGCGGATGTGGGTGAACGTCTGGCAGGCACGGAACAGACAATCTATCTGTATCTATACAGTTGTTTTTATTCTGCCCCTGCTTGCCCCCGGCAGCTTGGGGTGACTCACAATAAGAAAACAACGATAAAACAATAAAACTTCAATAAATAACAAGAATAAAATAAAAATAAATATCAGTATAAATAACAAGAATAAAATATCAGTATAAATAAATATCAGTATAAAACCATAAGGGTTAAGTCCATAAAAAACACCCCCACCCTAACCCCCCACCCACTACCCGTCTCCCCCGCCAAAAGCCTGGCGAAACAACCAGGTCTTACAACGGCGTCTGAAGGAGGGGAGATCTGGGGACAAACAGGCCTCCACCAGCAGGGAGTTGGAGTTCTACAGCTGCGGTGCCACCACTGAGAATGCTCTCTCGAATGTGGCCCCCCGCCGCACACAGGGGACCTCAAGAAAGGCACCCCTGGCTGACCACGGGGTCAATCCAGAACCTGAGGAGTGAGGTGGTTCCACAGATAGACTGGTCCCAGGCCGTTTAGGACAAGCAGGTGAATCACAAGCTAATGTCAGCTGCTACTCTCGTTTGTTTTCACCTTTTGATTTAACCTTGTGTTTGGTGCAATATGGCCTTGCAGCCACGATGCCATGAATCCCCAACTACCCACTTATATATCTAAACATTTTAGGGACTACCAATTGTTTTATCTTTTGCCCCATTGTAGGATGCTCACAAACCTAGTAAAATATATCTTTTCCAAAGTAAAGTACAGTACTTTTGCTTGATTCCCACTTTCCTTATACAGCCCCTTATACAAGGATTTAAGCATATCATCCTCCCACTGCATTTTAGTAATGTCCACTTGATCCTCTTCCTTTCTTCTTTATAGGGGTGCATCTTATCTCCCACCTTCAAAACTTTCTGGAGCAAAAGGGAAAAGTCAAGATCTTGCCTCTCTTCTTTGCAATGTTCACCTCTGGGTGGTAAGTCATTGCTCCCTTGCCATCTTCCTCAGAAGCTGAGAAAAAATGGGAAATCCCAAAATTACTATGGGTATTTTCAGACGTTACGAGATCACAGTCAACCACGCTCAATTCCGCGTGGTGGCTGTGATCTCCTAACGTCCATTGGGGGAAACGGATGTTTCCCCCCAGATGTTACCACGGCGTGGAATTACATTCACCACGTGAGCGGCCAAAGCGGAGGGACTGGCGGCCGCCGCATGTCGAATGCAATTCCACGCCGTGGTGAACCCCGGCGTCTCGTCTGGTCGGGCGCCATGGCCCGGGATCACCGGCGGGATCCCGGGCCGTGGCGAATCCGGCCCGACGCGGCGGCCTCATTGGCCCCGCCGCCCGCCCGTCTCCCCGGAGGGCGGGCGGCGGGGTGCGTGGAGGGGGCGTGGCCGTGCAGCCGCACGTTGCGCCACGTGGCCCCGCCCCCTCCCAGATTCCCCCCCGGGATTCCCCCAGCACGTCTGATACGGCGTGATGGGGTGATCCGGGGGGGAATGAATTCTGTGATTTCGGTACGGGGCCAAAGGGCCCTGTAACATCTGAAATCACCCTGAGAAGAAAAGCTTTCTTGCCACCCTTTCTCATAAGTATGTCCTGTCCTTCCTTTACACAGAATCCTTACGGTTACCACAGGATGCAACAGTAGCAAAAGTGGCCGTTCCTTATGTACCTTCCAGGGAGTTGCCTTTACCACATCAGACACACTTTTTAATGTTTTTAGCAGCTATTGGGTGGTTCCATAGTTTTTTAGTCTTTCTTTAATAGTGTTTATGCCACCATGGGCCCCATCTCAACACTGCCCCAGAGACCATCCATCTCTCTCACACAGTCCCTGTTTTATCAGCTTGACCTTGGCTTGGGCGGCTTGTCAACTTGTGCTTCTTAAGATCTCCCCACCAGCTCCTATAGACTAAGGTTGGTCGGTAGTGCTCTGTCCCGGTTCCCAGCCAGGAGGTCACTGTCAATGGCTCGAGTCCCACCTATCCATGGCCTTCTGGTCTCGTGAGGGAGCCCACCAAACCACCCCACGGGCTAACTCTCAGACAGTCCATGCCCCTCAGATTATAATGTCTGAGCCAAGTGCAGTCTTGCTGCTCCGGTCCACACCGGTCTCAGCTTCCACTAGCGGCTCTTCGCTGCTTCCGCCCCAGGTGCAAGTGGCCCCAGCAGCTTCTGCTCCAATTCTTAGGCAGCGGCAGCCGTGTTGTTCTGGCCCACACCAGTCTCAGGTGTTCCACCTTGTGGTTTCCAGCCACACTTTCCCCCACAACAACGCTCTCCTCTTGCCCAGGTAGATTCCCATTTTTATTCCACCTGGGACTACCTCTAGCCCTGCTGGCTAAATTACTTAAAGGACCAGACTCTGGAAGAGGCCATCCCCTCTGCTCTATTATATTCCTTTCCAGGGAGGGCAGTTGGGTTTTACTTGTAAAACCTGACTCAATCACATCACCCTCCTTCCTTCAAGCAACTTTAATAACTAATCTTCAATTGTCCCTTAATATTTCCACCCACTGGGGTCAGACTGTATAGGGGTTTAGCCCCAGAGGTTCCTGTTTCGGCCGGGTGTCGGGCACCCCTGGGCACCCGCTGGGAGTGCATCTCAGCTGGGATCCTTGAACTCCTCTCCCAGCACAGTCTCTGTGTCTCCAGTTCCAGGCACTAGCTCACATCCCACCAGGCTCGCCTACACTCCATTACATGTTCTTGGATTCCACCACAGGTCCCTGTCCCAGTGGCATAGCACAAGGGGTCTCAATTGAGCCCAGCCCCCCCATCATTCAGCAGCAGTCAGCTCGGGGATGGGGGCATGCAGCTGGATGAGAGACAAGATCCACCAGGCCAGATCCACCCTGGCTACGGGTTCTCCCCAGACAAGAACAGTGTGCAGCCCAATGGCAGGGAGAGGATGCACAGCCCCGCCTTGCCCAGCACCAGCAGGGGAGCGCCCGGAGCAAGCATTCTCAAAGCACTGGAGGCAGCGGTTGCGGCGGCAGCAGCAGCATAAAGGAAACATTGGAAGATCTTATCCCTTGCAGTCACACAGCACCAGCACCCCAGTCAGGAGCAGAAAATTCTGGCAGGGATCTCATGCTATGTGCTTAAAAGGAGATGAGGATGCAGACCCAGGGGCTGGAGGACAGTGCTGAGTCCTATAGGTGGAGGAGGGGTCCTCGGAGGGCCGTTGCTGCCAGTAGGCATGGGCGAACGCTGTTTGGAAGTTCGGAGTTCGGACCGAACTCGACCAGTTCGGTCGAATGAACCGAACTTCCGAACCAAACTCGATTTTTGAACCGAACCAAATTTCTGAACTCGGCTCTGTTTGCCCATCCCTAAAAGATAATATTTAGTTCAATGGGGTTTGAATTTCCGAACTTTGTTCGGAAGTTCAGAGTTCGGACTGAACTCGAACAGTTCGGTTGACCGAACCGAACTTCCGAACTGAACCAAATTTCCGAACTGAACCGAACCGAATTTCCGAACTCGGTTCTGTTTGCCCATCCCTAGCTGCCAGCACTGACTGCTCCGCTCTGGTCGGGGGCCTCATTCCTCCTCCTCTTGGCTCACCCCACCACCTGGATGCATTGGGACTGTGGAGCCTGGGCCAGCCCTTGCCTGCCTGCTCACCACAGTCAGCAAGCACCAAACCGTAACCTTTCCCCCACTGTCTGTTTTTCTTGTCTCCTCCCTGGCTGCTGGGATCCCCTTCCCATCCAGACCAGCTGTAGCCTGGGAAGAGGCTCCCTGCTCCATCCCACTGCCCTGCCCAGCTGGTGGGGGACAGGGTGTGCAGAGATGTGGGGCGGAAAATTTTCCACCACCAAATTTTTCCAGGGCTTCCCTTAATGTGTGGGGCTACTTTAGAATAACTGTGGGAAGACCAAAATTCTCTTGGGACAACTGTTCTTATGTGAGCAAGTCAGATGAATATGCTGTACTAGGATCTTTCTTATTTCCCTAAGGGAAGGGAACACACTTTATTATTTGTCTTTTCCTTCTGCTCTTTCAACCTGTTCCTTGCTTTTTGTCTTTGTCTCAGAGGAGGAACTCCTGGGGATATCCCAAATCCCTGTTTCAATTGGCTCCTTCTGAGTGGCAGTAGTAATACAACTTTGCAAAGCTCACTATTTTTTACTTTGCTCCTACTGGGGAAACACAGTAGACAATCACCAGTTGCAGAGCTAAGCACAGTTAAGAATCTGCTGTGTGCAGAACCAGTCCTGATAAAAGATTGGTCATTCATTAATGTGACAGAAGAAAGGTACTGTCTCTTGTCCCATAAGTGTTTCTAGCAGTGTTGACTGCAAGCTTTCTCTCTGGTACTCTTTCCCTTATGTTCCCAACTGGAGCTATAGACCATCATTATGTTCTGCAGTTTCTCCATCATATGTTTCTCCATTGTTGTGTTCTTCAGTTTCTCCATCATATATATACCAGGTTGAAGAAGGGTTTGTTATATCTGGCCTTCATGGATTTGTCATCAGCGTTTGATTCAGTTAATAGGGAGCAGCTATGGGATAAATTATATAGGCAGGGGTTGGACAGAATACTGTTCAAATTACTGACCGCGTATCACAAGGGAACTTGGGCCCACGTGAGATGGGGCCTAGGGGGAGAAAGGACTGCAAAGTCCACAATAACTAAGGGGGTGCGGCAGGGCTGTATACTTGCCCCAATTTTACTTAACCTTGTTTGTTAATGACATAATATGAGATGTGCAATTTTAGGTGTTCCATCTCCCTTATTTGTTGGCTACAATGATACCAATCTAACAATTTGTGGATGATACAGTATTACTGTCAAGAATTCTGGTGGGATACAGAGGTCAATGACCAAGTTCTCGCAGCTGTGTGTAGAGAATAATTTAAAAATCAATCTTGAAAAAACGAAGATCTTGGTATGGGGGGGATTGTAAGCATAGTTGGCGTACAGATGTAACCAAAATAGAGAAAGTCAAGGCCTATAAATATTTGATGGTGTGTGGCTTTCTGAAGCTTCATCTCTGAAACAACATTTTCAGAGGGTTAAGATTAAAGCGCAGCAATCGGCCATGGCTGTTTTACGCTTTCATGCCTCTGTGGCAGGAAAAGCAATTCAGGCCCCCTATAAAGTGCTCAAAGTGAAAGTAACCCCCCAGCTCCTTTATGGGGTGGGAGGCTGCCCAAGAATTAGATATACCTCAAAATAAATGTTACTGTTCCCTATTGGGGCTTTCGCCAACTATCCCAACAGTATTGCTATGTATTGAATTGGGAGTAACATCTATAGTACCTGAATCTTTACTGAGTCTTGTTTTAATGGGGTAAACTTATAGCCCTCTCACCCAATAGATTTCCTAAAATGTGCTTAATTGAAGAACATACAGTTAGCGTATCTAAAAAAATCACCTTGGATGAGCTTTATTATACTCTCACTAAGATCAATAGGTCTAGGCCAGTACACCCTGGGGAGCGGGGAGTTATTGACTCTGGCGGATAAGCAGGTGATCTTCCAGAGGGTCTGGGATTTTGACCTCCAACAGAATATAGCCTTAGCCCGTGGAATGTGGATAGCCCCTCTTTATTTACACTAGGCCCCAGAGCAAGGGATGGCACAATACTTAACCTTAGACCTGAAAAGAACTCACAGGATGACTTTAACAAGGTTAAGATTACAGCAAACCTGTACCGCTGTTATTGTGGGCTTCTGAGTGAGGGTATCCTATGGAGCAAGATTTTGTCCTTACTGCAGAACAGCTCTGAAGTATGTCATCCATTACATTCTCAATTGTCCATTATACATTGAATTGAGGAGTAGATTGATATTTCCCATACCAATTTATGTGCTGCCTTTTGCTAAGTGGGAAAAATTGATTTGGATTTTTCAATGTAGCAAAGAGTCCTTTCTCATTCGATTAGCAGCCTTTGCATTTGGGGCAGAGGAACTTCATCGCAAGTTTTTGTTAAACTTTAAACGATGTATTGTTTGATATACTGTAATGTATTGATCAGGTGGGAGCCAGTACCTAATAAAACCAAAACGGAACTATTTTGCCAAACAAAAGGTGGAGGACAATGGTGTTTGTCACGGAGGAACATAGGGTCACACATGTGTGATACTGGCCTACATGTAGACTACAAGCCTAGTAAATATGTATGTAATGTTACAATTGAGAACTGTAAAACCCAAATCAGGACAGTGACACGTGACCAAGCTCCAGGAAATGGAAAGACAGTTTGTTGATTTGCCCCAGACGGCTGGCCAGAGACATTAAAAATGCTAATGCAGGTAGCCATTGCCTACGTGACATACCTCAGATTTCTCCAAGGCAGGAAGCCGAAAACAAAGAGACCATGAAAGGTACTTAAGGAGGCGATTAAGCCACCTTCAGGAGCTCTCTCGCTCAGCCATCTGGAGCAGCTGCATCTGCATCCTAAAAGCTGTCAGCCAGCAAGGCTGGAAGCTATGAACTGAGAGACAGGACTTTGCTTTCTAGCAACTCTAAGACTGAAGACCCAGTCGCTTACATCAAGGACTGAGAAGAACTTATGGACCTTTGTAGGGTAAGA
>QEPC01012375.1:1885993-1946233 GCA_003113815.1 Sphenodon punctatus
TGAGTCTGTACAGTGCATAACACAAGGTTTCAGTTTATGGTTTAAGTTTCATTTCATTACAAAAGTGAAATGAAACTTAAAGCAATCTAAAAATCCTACTCAACACCTGCTGTTCAGGAACAGTGACTAGCTCAGAAGGTGTTGGGAAGGGGGAGGCAGCTAATTAGTTTCGTTTCTTGCAAGCCTCTCCACCCCTGGTGCCTGGAAGTCTACTCCTCAGTGATTGACACCTCCCTGTCATGTTTGACCTTCCAGTGAACCTTTTTTTGCCACCCGAACGCGATCCGAACTGACTGAACTGTTTGGCCATTTTGCCGTTCGGTGTTCGGTTTGTTCAGTATGTTCGTGGTCGGGTTCGAGTTCGGTCATCCGAACAGTTCGAGTTTGGGCCGAACTCTGAACTTCCGAACCGCGTTCGCCCATCCCTACTGCAAAGGCTACAATTAAACTGACTGGCTGGACATGAAAGCAGATGTTAAAGAATTCTGCAAGGTGTGTGACTTCTGCCAGAGGCACAAGAAAGGGAATGACCCAAAAAAGGTGCCCTTACACCCCCTCCTTATTATCGAAGTGCCTTTTTATAGGGTGGAGATGGATATTGTAGGCCCCATGAGAAAAGCCTCCACCTCTGGGAAAAAATACCTACTAATTGTAGTAGATTATGCCACTAGATATCCCGAAGCTGCAGCACTGAGGAATGTAGACACCCCAAGTATAGCAGATGCATTGATGGATATTTTCAGTAGGGTGGGTTTTCCCAAACAGATCATAACAGATAGAGGGGCAAATTTCCTCTCCAATATCTTCCAACAGCTCTGGAAGATATGCGATGTGAAGCACATAAAGACAGCTCCATATCACCCCCAAACAAACGGGTTAGTGGAAAGATTTAATGAGACACTGAAGCAAATGCTAACTAACTTTATGAGCAACAAAGCAAATAATTGGGACAAACTGTTGCCATACCTCCTATTTGCATATAGGTAAATACCCCAAGAATCTACCAGGTATTCGCCTTTTGAATTGCTATTTGGGAGGAATGTGAGGGGTCCCCTAGACCTGGTAAGAGATTCCTGGGAAAACTTAGAGGAAACTGAAGGACAACCTGTAACTAGATATGTCCAGCAATTCAGAGAGAAAATAACTTCCTTGTTAAAGGAGGCCCAAGGGAACCTGGCCAGTAGCCAAGAGACCCAGAAGATAACATATAACAAAAAAGCCAAAGACAGATCTTATAACCCAGGAGACACCATGCTAGTTATGAAACCAACTAACAAGGTGGGCGGGCAAGTCATTTGGGATGGTCCATATCATATAATGGATAAGAAGAATGAGGTTACTTATTGTGTGAACAAACCTAACTTCAGAACACAGGCACAAGAATTTCACGTAAATAGAATAAAAGTTTACCATGATAAGGACATACAGGCTTGTCTAGCTGCAGTGGTAGAAGGAGATGCCACAGCTGACGGCTTGAATGACCCCCTACCAAACCTCCTGCAGGAGAGCCAGGGAACTGAATCTCTGGAGGAAATTGGCATTTCCACAGACCTCAGCAGCTCCCAAAGGTAAGAGATGATACAAAGGAATCTTTTCAAACAAACCTGGGGAAACAGATATTATTGTGCATGCCATTGAGACAGGAACCAAGGGTCCAGTCAACGCCAGTTCCTTTCCCACAAACGGGAAAATCCAAACACAGATCCACCAGGAGATCGAGGAAATGTTGAAACTGGGAGTCATACAGGTCTCAAATAGTCGATGGGCGAGCCCTGTGGTTTTAGTGCCTAAACCTGATGGCTCCATAAGGTTCTGTGTCGATTATCGTAAACGAAATTACATGACTGTGTCAGATGCATAGCCCATGCCTAGACAGATGACATGATTGAAAGGATTGCAGGGGCTAACTATCTGACTACCCTAGACATGACCAAGGCCACTGTTGTATTGGCAGATTAAAATGAACCCGGGCGACAGGTCCAAAACGGCATCCATAACTGACAAGGGCCTGTATGAATTCACTGTGATGCCTTTTGGGTTAATGGATCACATGAGGTTAATGGATCACATCCTAGAAGGGATGTGCGATTTCGCCTTGACTTATATAGATGACCTGGTGATCTACAGTGAAACATGGGATACACACGTGACACACATAAACAAGGTACTACACACAATAAAGGGGATAGGACTAACAATAAAACCAGCAAAGTGTGAAGTTGCTATGGGTACCATTACATACCTAGGGCATGAGGTGGGAAGTGGCAAATTGTGTCCTCGAAAAGACGAAGTAGAGACTATTTGCTCTTGGCCTGCACCCACAACCAAGAAACAGATCCAGAGGTTCACAGGCATGACTACTTACTTCCGCCGCTATGTCCCACACTTCAGTAACATAGTGACCCCCTTAACTGACAAATGCAAGAAACGATGCCCAGAGAAGGTACAATGGTCAGATGAGTGCAACAGCGCATTTGACAAACAAGAGGGCTCTGTCTGAGGCATCTGTGTTAATCAGTCCGGATTATGAGAAAGAATTCCATATCTGGACTGATGCCTCTGACACAGGCCTGGGAGCAACCCTCACACAAGAAGGGGAGGAGAAAATACACCGTCCCATTGCATACTTTAGCAAAAAACTGCTCCCAAGGGAAAAGAATCTGGCAACGATTGAAAGAGAGTGTCTGGCCATAGTCTGGGCTGTGAAGAAACTTAAACCGTACGTATTTGGTAGAACATTCACAGTCCACACCGACCACTCACCCCTAAAATGGCTCAATAGTATGCAAGACTCCAACTCCAAGCTGCTGAGATGGAGCCTGTTCTTGCAGGAGTTTGACATGAGAATTGAACACGTAAAAGGTAAACAGAATGTGCTTGCAGATGCACTATCACGCAGGGACACGCCAGTCTAAGCATGTTACAGGACTCTGTCGTGCCCACTACACATGCCATCTTACAGGGGGGCTGTCACGGAGGAACATAGGGTCACACACGTGTGATACTGGCCTACATGTAGACTACAAGCCTAGTAAATATGTAAAGCAAAACATGCAACATGTATGTAATGTTACAATTGAGAACTGTAAAACCCAAATCAGGACTGTGACACATGACCAAGTTCCAGGAAATGGAAAGACAGTTTGTTGATTTGTCCCAGACGGATGGCCAGAGACATTAAAAATGCTAATGCAGGTAGCCATTGCCTATGTGACATACCTCAGATTTCTCCAAGGCAGGAAACGGAAAACAAAGAGACCATGAAAGGTAATTAAGGAGGCGATTAAGCCACCTTCAGAAGCTCTCTCGCTCGGCCATCTGGAGCAGCTGCATCTGCATCCTAAAAGCTGTCAGCCAGCAAGGCTGAAAGCTATGAACTGAGAGACAGGACTTTGCTTTCTAGCAACTCTAAGACTGAAGACCCAGTCACTTACATCAAGGACTGAGAAGAACTTATGAACCTTTGTAGGGTAAGATGCTTATTTAGGAACTCAACCAGTACAGGTTAGGAATGCGTTATATTTACCTTTAATTTCTAGTAACCACTTTGTATCAACAATCTTGCTTATGTAATCAATAAACTTACTTCATATCTTTATGAAGAAGTGTCTGTGTCTAACATTGGAACACAAGTGAGCAACAAGAGTTCTCAAGCTCTTGCGAATCCAGAGGTTAAAGAGTCTGTAAATGGGAAGGATCGGGCCCTTGAGTGACAAAGGGGTTGTCCCTGCGGCAGGCTTGAATGAGCCAGAGAGAGAAAACTGATTCAAGTACACGAGGGAAACTGAGTCACTCAAACCCGGTAAAGTGGGGGTGTGGACCTCCAACCCGTGATAGTGTTAAAAAGTTAAAATTCACAACAAGGCTAAATACAAGCTACAACTAGACATGCTGCAAAAGGGAAGTGAAAAACCATTAAACCATCCAAAAGCCACTATAAAACACACACAAAAGTGCTACTCTCATGATAGAAGCAACCCCCTGGAAGGGGATGAGACTCTGGCCCATCCACCCTTCTGGGACACTGACCCTGGGGCCATAGGCACGTTAGCAGATACAGAAAGGATAGAAACCACTGCTGATAGGTCTGCAGGTGTGTGGAGGGATTCCTTCACCTTAGTATAGTCCTGGGCCTCCCAATGGTCCAAGCCAGTGCCACTATAAGGCTGCTGGGCCTTCCTGATATAGTATGGGAAAAGATGTATTCTGCAGCTACTTACACACCTGAGCTAACCATTCACATTGGGAGAGAGAGGCCTCCAACTCATTTCTGGGTTTTAATGGTCTTGCCTCAAGACTTCAACTCAGTCTCTTTAAGTGCTCTCAACATCTCAGTCCAGTCTCAACATTGCTGACCCTCCTGTTTGCACTGATTGTTTTGAAGCATCCAAAGGACATTTATTTATTATTTGTTTATTGCAAAACATTTTATCCCGCACCCTCCTACACAATAGCAGCTCGGGGCGGCGTACAACAATTCTTACAATAAATAAGAAATAACATCAGGTTCTCTCCAGTCTGCCTCCAATTACTGTGCCGCAAGCCATCTCAGCAATGCACTCGTTTCTTCTGGGATTTTGACCCTGGGTGAGGAAGGAGGGCTGAGTTCTCAGTCTTGTCCATTCCCAGTGGTGTGGCATCTCCCTTTCTCCATCGGCATTACCTGATCCTTCTGGTTTGGTGCCCTCAAACATTCCAGATAGCTCTTCCTCGGTCATGCTTCTCAGCAACCAGTGAGGCGTTCTTTCACTCGGCTTGGTACTTCTACTTGTTATGTTTGTTTATTTATTTATTTGGATTTATATCCCACCTTTCCCACAGTCTTCATCCAACAGGCAGCCCATGCAAAGAACACTGCTACATTCTAAACAAACTGAAAGTGACGGAGAAGTACCTCTCAAATCCCATAGAAGAGGGATTTATAGTAATCAGTATTGACTCAGATGCACAATAGAGTGGCTTGTTCAGAATGCGGCTGTGCAGCTGCTTCTTGGTTTGGGCAGCCGTGTTCAGAGTACACCTGCCTCCCCTGTGTTTTTTGCATTGGCTGCCTATAGAGCACGCTATTGAATTTAAAATTGTGCTGCTGGTTTTTAGAGCCCGGAATGGTATAGGCCTTGGCTATATTCAAGACCTGTTCCTGGATCCTCACACTGATAGTTTTCTGCACTCAGAAACCACCCACTGTTTGAGGATTGCGTCTTAAATAGGGCTGTACCGAATAGTACTTCTGGGTACTCGGGCCGATTTCCAAAGTTCTGAGTAATCAGTCTGGGTATTCAGTGGCACTTCAGCGCTGTTTCTGAAGTTTCGGAATTTGGACCACTAAATTCCGGACCTTGGAAATCTTCTGAACTTTTGAACTGCAGAAACTCAGAACTCTTTGGCCACAAGTTGGTGCCTCAGCACATGTTGCCATATTCCACAGCATGGCCCACCCATTTTAATGAGTGCACCCATTTTAATCATTATGTCAACCAAGCAGTGCACAAAAAAGCAGGCTAGCAAGAGTGGGATATTCACTCATGAAGAATACAACAACCCCGCAAAATAGCGTGCAACTGCATGGAGAAATAAATCCCACCAAAAGCAAGCTAGCCCAACAGACACAATTAAGAAACCAGATATTCACACGCATGTGTGCGCACGCGCACGCACACACACACACACACACACACACACACACACACACACACACACACACACACAGGGGCACCCTTTTATTTTTAAAAAAGGCATGGCATTGGTACTACTGTGGCACTGGTAACTGGTAATTGGTAACTGGTAACTGTGGCACTGGTAACAGACCAGGCAAGGCAAAGTGGAGCCAGGCAGAGAGATCCCTCTGGTCTTATGGTACCAAGTGCCAACCAAGCAGCAGGCAGAAGCAATGTTGCATCCAATTATTTATTTTTTTAAAAAGCATGGCATGGTAAAGGTAAAGGTAACAACAATCCCCCAGCATTGGCCCTATGGACAGAACAGGCCAAACCATACCAGGCCAGGCACCCCTCCCCACCCCCACAGCCGATTACTTACAGATCCAGCACTGTAGCACACAGCCAAATTCACCAAAGAGAATGGAAAATGGCTGCAGCCACTTTTATTTTGCCCTGCCAGCCAGTCACAACTTGCCATCTGGCTTGGCCAGCCAATCAAAATTTGCCATCAGGCTTACCATCACTCACCTGTTCCCTCCCATACCCACTCCTACCAAATATGGTACTAAGTTTCATTTCCAGCAGAAGCTTAAGTGGCTTTCCAGCAGAAGCTCTCACACGCAGTAGCTTCCGAAGTTTTACAAAGTTTTTCAAGGAACGGCCTTGGTCTTCGGGACGTCAGACTTTCAGAACCGAATATTGTAATCTTTGACGAATTCTGAAGTTTTCCAAACACCAAGTTTCAGCTCTAGTCTTAAGCTGATCAGACCTTTGTTGTGTTGAGTCCCTCCATGTGGACTTGCTCCCTTCAGATGTTCATCCACCGCTGGCCCCTCTTGATGTGTTTTCTCTTGGACTGATAGTTTGTTCTCAGGTTTTGTTTTGTTTTTGTGGGTGATAGAGTCTATTTACTTCGTCTTTTTATCTTGTTAAAATCTATGGGAAATTTTAACCATTTCTTACTTTTGTGCTGTTTCACTCTGTTTTTATTTGTCTTTTGCTACTTTTTAAAACTGTTCACTAGTTTTTAATCCTTGCAGGGTTTTTAATTATTATTATTAGCCATGTGTGTGTTTGAAGTGTGGCTGTCAGTGGGGAAGGGGGAAGGGGTCTGCCACACCTCCACGCACTCACACTCAGACCTGGCATGCCCAAGCTCTGACCAGTAGGATACTCGAAAAGGTGCCCATCAGGATAGTATGTGGGCCTATGAAGTCTTGAAGAGACTAGGCCCCTATCATCATAGGGTGCAGAGCAAGGTGGAAGGCTGGAGCCTGTCAGTTCCCGCTCTCAAATTCCACTCGCGTACGTTCACACTGGGAGGGGGGTAAGGGAAAAGCAGTGCAACCTGGTGTGGGGAGGAAGGCAAGGGTCCTAGGAACAGCGGGGAGGTCAGGAGAGGGCACCACTCACAATAGTGGAATGGAAGCCCTGGGGGGGGGGCAATGGCACCCAGGCACTCACCCACCACCCACCTGTCACACCCCACTTGGACACCCCATGGGAGGGAAAATCACCAGGACCCAGTCACAAACCCACAGACACATAACAGCTCTAGCACAAGGTAAGTATACGCACAAGCACAAACATGAACACAACACAAGTAATGCAATAAAAAAGGGAACACTTAGCTCTCAGGCGGGGGGCAGCTTCTCACTCTGATTACTGGTGCTGTCTTGGTCTCAGTGCCAGCTTTTTAACCCTGTAGCTCTGCCCCCCTGTGTGCCTGGAGCCATGCGGAATGCCACAATGGCCCAGGTCCTGACCCTGCGCCTCCTGATGCACCTGGAAGTGCACACGCGCTGCCGCCTGCTGGACCCTCTGCCGGAGCAACTGGCGATACAGGCGGCGTCGGGAGGGGTGGTGCCTAGTGGCACTGTGGGGATGGCCAGAGTGGCAGCAGGGGGAGGGGCCCTGAGGCGCCGTGGGTGCCTCCCTCTGACAGTACCCCCCTGCCGAGCCCCCCGGCCAAGGCCCCAAGGCGGCTGAGGCCAACCCGAGTGGCGAAGGTGAAACAGGCGAACCAGGAGGGGAGCTGAGACATGCGATGCTGGTTCCCAAGACCAGTCCTCTGATCTGTACCCCACCCAGTCAAGTAAATAGTATAGGTGACCCCGGAGATACTTGGAGTCGAGGATGGCCCGGACTTCGTATTCGGGGGTTAGTGTCGTAGGGCCCGGAGACCCAAGGATGGGGTGAGGGGGAAACCCCAGAGGCCTCTTTGAGAAGGGAGACATGGAAGGTTGGATGAATCTTCATTGTGGGAGGAAGCCATAGGGTTGACCCTTCACAGGATGGGAAACGGGCCGATGTAGCAGTGGTCCAATTTCCTAGAAGGTCACGGGGGAGGAATAATAATAATAATTATTATTATTATCATTTGTGTAGCACCAGCTGTGTACCTGGTACTTTACAGAACAATAAGAATGATGCGGTCCCTGCCTACGGCTTACAATCTAATAGACACGGAGGGGGGAGACAAGGAGAGGGGACATAGGGAAAGACAAGGGATAAATAACATTCAAGCGGATGGGAAGTCTCAGATGCATGTGCTTAGCTTGGTTGCACGTGCTCTCTGGTCCAGCCAGACGAGATTGCCGGGTTGAAATGACGGGGCCGGGCGTTGATGTCGGTCGGCGTAAGTTTTATAGTGTTGACGGGCCTGGGCAAGGGTTCGGGTTGCGAGTGTTTGTGTTTCTTGGATCTGGCGGGCCAAGGCCCCGGTGGCAGGGATGGTAGTTGTTTGTACATCCACGGTTCCTAAATGGGGGTGAAACCCATATGTCACAAAAAAGGGACAATTGCCAATAGACACATTAGGGGCATTATTATAGGCAAACTCTGCTAGGGGAAGCCAATCGTACCAATCAACTTGGAGGTAGTTGATATAATTTCATAAATATTGTTCAATGTTCTGGTTAACACATTCCACCTGTCCATTGGCTTGGGGTTGGTACGCTCCAGAAGTGTGACACGAATTGGGTTCCTTGATTGCGCCTTATCTCTTGGGGCCATTCATGGAGTTTAACGATGTGACGTATAAATAGGTGTGTTGTCTGTTAGGCGTTGGGCAGGTGTTTATAGGCGATAGTGTCCCATCTTTGTGAAATGGTCTATGACCACAAGTATTGTGGTATATCCTCTTGAGGTGGGGAGTGCGACAATAAAATCTAGACCCACTCATTGCCAGGGTCCTTGTGGAATGGTCTGCAGTTGAAGGAGTCCTACAGGTGCCTTACGGGGTACCTTGTTCTGTGTGCAAGTGCTGCAGTTTTGGACATATGGCTGTACGTCCGTTCGAAGTGTGGGCCACCAGAAGGACCGCATAATTAGTTTATAGGTCTGTTCTGTTCCCGGATGCCCGGCGAGGGGAGCATCATGATGCGACCACAAGACATCAGGCCTGCAGGAGGGGGGAACAAGGATAAGCACCCCCTTTTGCAGGAGGCCTTGTTTGGGTACGTAGGAGGGATCATCTGTAGGTTCGAGTTTGGCAGCGGAAGCTTTCTGTAGCCGATCAAGGGTTAATATGGTGCCGGTGAAAACTCGTGCATCAAGGATAGGGCCCCGTGTGTGTACATGCTGTTCCCGCCTTTCATGGTACCGTGACAAGGTATCGGCCAACATGTTGAGCTTCCCTGGGTGGTACTGCAAGTTGAAAGAAAATTACGCGAAGAATAAGGCCCATTGTTTATTTGGACCATCTGTAAGTGAGGTTTTTATGATCTGTGATGACCGTAACCGGGTATCGGGCTCCTTCGAGATAATGGCGTCATGCGTTGAAGGCAGTCTTCATTGCTAGAAGCTCGCGATTGAAGATCGCATAATTTTGCTCTGCCACCGTAAGCTGTCTTGAGTAATAGGCACATGGGTGGCCGATGCCTTGTCTGTGGTAGTTACTTTGTAGTAGAACGGCCCCGATTGCTCCACTCGAGGTGTCGGCTTCGACATAAAAAGGTCGGTTGCAGTCAGGGTGTTGGAGTATGGGGACCATGAGGAAGGCCTGTTTTAAGTAGGTGAAACTATGTTGCTGCCCCAGTCCCAACGTATATGCTTGATCCTTTTTTAACAGGGCTGTAAGAGGTCTCGTGACTTCAGCGTAATTAGGAATATACTGACGATAATAGTTTGTGCTTCCTAAGAAGCGCTGGAGGGGTTTTACCGCCTGGGGAGCCGGCCATTGCCGAATGACTTCAACCTTTTGTGGATCCATGGCGATTCCTTTGGGGCTAAGGATAAACCCCATGAAACTGACTGTCGTGAGATGAAAAGCACACTTTTCTCATTTGCAGTAGAGTCTGTGGCAATGCAGCCATTGTAACACTTGACGAAAGTGTGCAATATGCTATGTCAAGGATGAGGAGTAAATCAAGCTGTCATCTAAGTAGGCAATAACGAATACATCAAGAATGTCCTGAAAAATGTCTTTAATAAAGTGTTGGAATGTCGCCAGAGCATTCGCCAATCCAAACGGCATGACGAGATATTCGAAATGTCCATACCAGGTATGGAATGCTGTCTTCCACTCATCACCCTCACGCACTCACACCAGGTTGTAGGCCCCTTGAAGGTCTAGTTTGGTAAATATTTGTGCTCCTTGGAGGCGGTCTAGTGGCTCCAGAATGAGGGGCAAAGGGTAGCGGTTTTTTACAGACACAAGATTGAGGCCTCAGTAGTCGATACAAGGGTGGAGTACTCCCTCCTTCTTGGGGACAAAGAAGAGGGGGGTCCCCACAGGGGAGGAAGATGGGCAAATAAAGCCTTTACGTAGCTCCTCGTCCAGGTATTGTCGCAAGGTTTTCAGTTCTGGGGCTGATAATGCATAAATGCGCCTGAACGGTGGTTCCACCCTGGGCAGAAGATCAATCGGACAATCATATGGGTGGTGGGGTGGTAATTCTGTGGCTTGAAGGGGACTGAAAACATCTCCGTAGTCTTGGTAATCTGTGGGTAGGCTCTCTTCTTGGGTGCTCCCACAGAAGGTCCCCACTGGCTGGTCAGCGGTTGGAGGTGAGTGGTTACAGTGATGGGCACAATACGGGGAGTTGAACTGGACTTGGGGATGCTGCCAATCTATACGAGGATTATGTTGCCACAGCCACGGTAGACCAAGAACCACAGGGAACGGGAGGTACAAACTGCATCAAAAATGAGGTTCTCCCGATGGGGACCGATGGCACATATAAGCAGAGATGTCTGCGATGTGATGGGTCCTGACACTAAGGGAAACCCATCTATTGAATGGATCATTTCAGGTTGCACCTTGGTCTCTAAGGGCACTGCACTGACACAAGCCCATTGCAAATCTATAAAGTTGCCAGACGCTCCAGAATCGATGAGAGCCCACACCACCTGTGAGCAGTGGGGAGAAAGGGACATTGTTAGTGGGACTTGCATATGGGGGTGCAGGGTTGGTCGAGGGGACAGGGATCCTTTTATGGCCGGGATGGCCCCTGCCCCTCCCGGCCCTTGACGTTTCCCCAATTCCAACATTGGGATGGCAGAGAGGGACATTCTTGGATAAAGTGCCCAGACCCGCCACAGTAAAAACAGGCCTGGGACTTATGCCATTTTTCTCATTCCTTTGGGGACAGCGGGCCTCATGAGGCCCACAGCTGCATCGGTTCCGGTTCGACGGTGCTAGATCCTTCGGCTGGGCCCACAGATTCTGCAGCAAGGCGTGGGGTAAATCCCCGCATTTCTTGGCGTCTTTACCGTCGCCTTTCCTGGAGGTGATCTTGGATTTGGAGGGACAGGTTGGCTACCTTCTCCCATGTATCTGGCAATGTTGTAAACGACAACTGGTCTTTGATGTCATCGCTCACTCCTCGGCGGAACATGTCTCGGAGGACGTCATTGGGCCATTGAAGATCTAATGCTAATTTCTGGAATTGGGTGATATATTCCTGAATGCTGCCTTTTCCTTGCTTCAGGGAGAGGATCATCAATCATCATTATCCTCTTTTTATTTATATCCCACACTCTCCTGACCCCAGGTCAGCTCGAGGTGGCTCACAGCAATAATGAAATATTACTGGGTTATATCCCACACAGGGGACCCAGAACACAATAATATATTAACAAACAACATTACTGGGTTATATCCCACACAGGGGACCTGGAACACAATAATACAATATAACGGCTCAATCAACCCTTTAAATACCCATCCCAAACCCATCACAGTTCATCACGCGTAGTTAATTAAAAATTGCATTCCCCTCAAAGGTTCATACTGGTCCCATCTCCATACTGTTCCCTGCTCACACTATAATAATAATAATAATAATAATTAATAATTTATTTTTATTATTATTATTATTATTATTATATTATATTATATTATATTATATTATATTATATTATATTATATTATATTATAGTAGCTGCCATACTATTCTTTCTTCCATCCCCTGCTGCCACCAGGGGATGTCCTCCCTCTCCACCCCTCTCTCACCGGGGGGAGAGTCCCTCTTTACCTTTACCAGTAAACAAACCATATTATTCAAACAAAGCAATGACCCCTCTGCCCCAACCTCCTGGCCCAGCCAAAAGGCATGGCCAAAGGGCAGGCCCCTTTGACCCATGCCTCCAGCACGGCCTCCAGCTGTCCCAGCTGATATAGGTAGGATCCTGGTAATTCCCCTCCCCAGACCCCACCCCCACAAGGGGGGGGGGGAGGGAGCAGTGTCCCGTGGCCCTTTACCAGCCTCCTGTGAGCACACACCCCCCTTGCTTCCACTTTCTTACCATGTCCGGGGTGGGTGGGGGGGTGACCCTTGCTCCACAGGCTCTGCCAGCTCTGCCAAACGTCCCAGCAGAGGAGTGTGCTGCTGCCTCCAAGCTCCACTCGGCTGTCCCAGCTGATATAGGATGGTAGTTTCTGCATCCTTCCGGCGATGGGGGTAGTCAAACAGAAAAGTGAGCTCTCGTATGAAATCAGTATACTTAGCGAGTAAAGGGCTTTTGCCCTTGAGCCAGGTGGTAACCCACTCCAAGGCCAAACCACCTAAATTGCCAATGATAAAGGTGACCTAGAGGGTGTCTGTGGTGTACATTCCTGGCTGTACAGTGAACGTAAGTTCACAAAGGGCCAGGAACCCTTGGAGAGCTTTACGATCTCCAGTAAATTTCTCAATACAGGGCTCTTTGGGTTCCCGTATGGGGGCTGCTGCACTAGAGAGTGGGGGAGCCACAGCAGCTTGCACGACCTGCACAGGGGGCGCTGCCAGAGGTCCAGCCCCGGCCGCGAGGTTGCTCACCATCACTGCCAACTAGGTATGTTTGGCTTAGAGAGCTTTCATCTCCATGGCTATGGATTGGACAGCCCTTACTAAGTCTCCCAATTCCTTGGCTACGTCCATGATTATATTAGCTCAGGTGTATCCCAAACCTTAAAGGGGAGTGTAGGGACGGTAATCCTGTCAGTGGGGAAGGGGTCTGCCACACCTCCATGCACTCACACTCAGACCTAGCATGCCCAAACTCTGACCAGTAGGATACTGGAAAAGGTGTCTGTCAGGATAGTATGTGGACCTATGAAGTCTCAAAGAGACTAGGCCCCTATCATCATAGGGCGCAGAGCAAAGTGGAAGGCTGGAGCCTGTCAGTTCTGCTCTCAAATCCCACTCACGCACGTTCACACTGGGAGGGGGGGGGGTAAGGGAAAGGCAGTGCAACCTGGTGTGGGGAGGAAGGCAAGGGTCCTAGGAATAGCGGGGAGGTCAGGAAAGGGCACCACTCACAACAGGGGAATGGAAGCCCCGGGGGTGGGGGCAAAGGGCACCCAGGCACTCACCCACCACCCGCCTGTCACGCCCCACTTATACACCCCACAGGAGGGAAAATCACCAGGACCCAGTCACAAACCCACAGACGCGTAACAGCTCTAGCACAAGGTAAGTATACGTACAAGTACAGCACAAGCACAAGCACAAACACAACACAAGTAACGCGATCAAAAAGGGAACACTTAGCTCTCAGGTGGGGGCCAGCTTCTCACTCTGATTACTGGCGCTGTCTTGGTCTCAGCACCGGCCTTTTAACCCTGTAGCTCTGCCCCCCTGCGTGCCTGGAGCCGTGCGGAATGCTTCAGCGGCCCAGGTCCTGACCCTGTGCCTCCTGATGCACCCGGAAGTGCACATGCACCGCCGCCTGCTGGACCGGCTGCCAGAGCAACCGGTGATACAGGCGGCATTGGGGTGCTGGTGCCTACTGGCACTGCGGGGATGACGAGCGGCAGTAGGGGGAGGGGCCCTGAGGCACCGCGGGTGCCTCCCCCTGACAGTGGCCTAGCTGCCTTTATGCCATAAAACACACCACACCACCACTTGGCTTCAGCCAGTCAGACTAGCCAGCCTGGAAGCAGACATTTTAGACATTTCAGATCCTTAGTCCATCCTGAATAGGATACTTTGATGGGGAAGAACCTGACCTCTTCTTTCCACTTTGAAAGCAAGGGGACATTGACAGCATTGCACCCTGGTCTAGGATGACAGTCCTGTCAAGCTATACAGCTTCCTCATTCAGTATCATCAACACTGGGTGTTTTCTCACATGATGGCAGAATGGACTTACCTGGTCCAGAATCCGGGCAGTCCCCCGAACTAATGTGACAGGAACCTGGCTTATGGGGAGGGCAAGGAGCCAAGAGGACCTGCATCTGCCCACCCCACCCCTATGCTTCACCCAGAAGCCTGCCCCCCTCCCTGATGGGAGGCCATGGCAATCAGTGATGGCCACCATGGTGCCTGGCCCCATGACCACTCTGTACCAGGGTGAGTGAAGTGGGCTTTCAAACGTGAAAGTCTGCTTTACTTCTGGTTGGGCAGTGCGATCCTGACCATGGTGGTGGCTAGTGTGAGCTGTGACTTGAAGACTTCCCTGAGTCACAGCCTGCACTAGCCTAACCATCACCACGGCTGGGAATTATCAAAACTAACGTGACGGTGGCCCCCGGGTTAAACTGGGTTAAAGCATGTTAAAGTGGGCCACCGTCACATTAGAAAACACTCACTCTTTTTCTGAGACCTGTAGATGTGTGACAATTAATAGGTCCTCCAAAGCAGGATAGCTGTGGTGAATGGAAAAGAGACGAGCATGATAGGCCACTAGGATCTGCACATGCAGGAGAAGGATGTGACAATTCCTGTGAGGGGCAAGGGTATGGAGCATCCTGAATGTTGGTGGGGGGTTTGGGGCACAAGGTAAGTATCAGGGCTGGGGGCAAAGAACTCGAGCAGAGGCCAGACTGGAGACAAAGGATGGGAGATAGGTTGCTCTACCCAGTTTCCTCAGGAGTTGGACAGCCTTAACCAGTCAGGAGGCCAGTCAGAATTGGCAGGGGGCATGGTCTAAAATAGCCAGCAGAAGCCATGGAGGGAAAAAGTAAAGGGCCAAGTTAGTGTGCTGCAATGTTGCTGTGGAGTTGACTGGCAGCACTGCACTGACAGAGCTGCTGACACATGTATGGGTCCCACTTCTTACAACTCCTTCCACCTTAACTTCACTTTGAAAAACAAGTCAGCTGGCCAAATCCTGTGATCGGCTAAAGTCCCTCCTCTTGTTGAGCCCTGACAGGCAGCGGTGAGCAATGCAGTACTGGAATGCAAATATATTAACTTCCCTTTTGACAAGCTTTTCTCTGACGTAGCCATCATAGGAGCTGTCACGGTTCCTCAGAGGCCTTTTCACACATTCAGAATAAATATCATGGAGCTTGCATTTATAAATTAAATTAAGGGGTACCAAGTGCATCTAATGACTCTGAGAAATGCGACTGCCTTTGCAGTTCAGAAACACTATCAACACGAATTGCGTCTAAGATACGTTCATGTGCGTCAGTCAGTCAGCGCTCTTTGTCGCTGGGCTTCCTTCCTTTGAAGTGTCTAATATATATTTTTTCCAATGAAGTGATCCAAGTGAAGCTTTATTTTCCCTGAGAGGCTGCATACACTTGGCAGGTCCTGGCTAGGGATGGGCGAACAGAATGCCGTTCAGACGTTCGGTCATTTGGTCTGAAATCCAAGTTCGGGTTCAGCTGTTCGGTTCGGCGGAGTTCAGTTCGGCCGAACTTGGCTGAACAACTGAAAATAGCGCTATCGATACTGAAACCGAAACCGAATTCAAATTATTTTTTTTGTTTGACCCTGAAACCACCCCTGGTCTCCACCCCTGATGCCAGGAAGTCTGCTCCGCAGCTGCCTCCCACTTCCAGTCACGTTTTTCCCACCCCCGAACTCATCCGAACTTTTCCAACGCAGACTAGGTAAGTCCCCAATAGCCAAGGTCTTACCAGTCTGTGTCTCAAAACATCTGGGAGTCACCTGGCGCCGCTGTTTGCAATGGCGCTTGGGTGACTTCCGGTCTGGCGAGGAAAGTCTAAATCCCCCCCTCCACACACACCACAGGGGTTTCTCCAAGCCAGATTTTTAAGCTGTGGGGAAAATGGCTCCCATCTAAAAATGCCCTGTGGCATCTGGACTACTTTGTCTCCATGGTCAATTATGATTACATAAAATCTGACTATTTCTCCCTTTTTTCCCCACCAGAATCCTCAAAGTGCAAAGAATGAACATAATCAATAACCACTTGGTGCATCTCAACTGTATAAAAAAAGTATGAACAAAGTTTTAAAAATTGCTGTGCAATAATTCTATTGTAACAATTCATTCCATTTTAGAGAATCTGAGAAATAAAGACTTATGTCGTCTGTCAAATTATATCTATACTTTTTGCTAATAAGAAATTAAAATATGAGAGTGTAGTTCAGGAGTGGAGAAACTCAGATCTGGTGGCCATACATGACTCCTGGCAATTTTTTATGTGGCCCTTTTCCTGGATCTGGCTCCTGGATCCATTTCCTACACCAAAACACTGAAAAATTTAGATCAGGCTAAGTCAGCAGAAATGAGGGCACACACAAGGATAGGAGAAAGATCCATGGCACAGATCCATGATCTGGACCCTACTTTTCTTGAGTACATGCCTTATGCCTTCCTCCCTCAACTTCTATGTGGTCTTCGGAGCTGATAATAATTTCCAAAGTGGCCCCTAATGGGGAAAAGGTTCCCCACCCCTAGTGTAGTGTTTATTAAAGGATCCATTCCACAATCCTTTCCAGTACATAAGAGTAGCCACTATTAATAACAGATCCAGACTAACTTATCCTGGGTTTTACATTGGACCAGGATGTTGGGGGCAGTCAGGAGCTGGCAGTTGGCTAGGCTACTATGAGCAGCAAGAATAAAGTTACCTGTCTCTTTCAGCTTAAGGCCATTTTTAGATGAGACGGTACCATGCAGTTCCACCCAGTGGACATGTGTGGTACTGCCCATGTAAAAGAGGTGGTGGGAGGGTGTGCACTCCCGCAACCCAAGCATATCCACTCATCTCCCTGCACAGAGCAACCGGGAAAAACCCAGGTTGCTTCATGCAGGGGCATGGGTGGCCAGCAAGTGGATGGGGGCGCACACTGAGTGCACATCCAACTGCTGCCATCTAAACCCTCATCCACGCACCAGAAGTGTGTGTGCACTTCACTAAGCACACACAGACCTGTCCCTTCCCCCCCAGCATCCGAGTTGCTTGCAGGAGGGGCGGGATATAAATATATTAAATAAAATTAATACAAATATTTTAAAAACTCCTAAGACTTCAGAGTCTGTGTCATTCCTTTCTGAAGTTCCCAGTACACTGAGCACTGACAACACGGGGCTTTGTGGAATGGGCAGTACAATGGGGAAAGAGTTAAAATCTATGGCAAAATACTCAGTTCGAGATAGTTTCCAGACTTATTACTCAATTTAAAAAGCCTAGCTCTTCATGTTTGTGCTTTTACATATTTTACACTGAGCTACCACATAGGATAAGGATTCACACTGAAATGTTACTCCCATGTGTGACATGCCCCCCCGCCCCCGGGAGGACCTTTGCCTGCAACTCACCCATGCCAGAAAGAAGAGGTGACGCTCACTCAGCCGCCCATCCCAAATGCAGCTGGCCAACAGGGAGGTCGTGGACCAATAATGTCATTGGGCTGCATGTACCAAAGGAGGCCTCAAGACACCCACATGGGGGGAAGTCCCAGAAACACCAGGACAGCAGATAAAAGGGCGGGGTGCCCGAAGCAAGGGGCAGGTGAGCAGAGAGAGCGGCCGAGCAACTCCATGGAGTAGAACCAGTCGCACCCACATTTCCAGAACACTGACTAATCAGGCCGAAAGTCTGACCGGGGGCTCACAGGACCAGCCCTCGGTCTCAGGTACTGAGGGACAAAAGGGGTTAGGAGATCATGAGAGGGGGTAGAAAAGGCTGTTGGGCCTGTCTCTGTGCCTCCCAGGGGTCCTGAGATGGCCACCTCAGAGCAAGTCCACCCTGGTTGATAACCCAGGATGCAAAGTATAGCAACCACTAGGGTCCATGAACAGCAAGAATAAAGTTGCCTGTCACTTAGCCTAAGGTCATTTTTAGATGAGATGGTACAACGCAGTTCCACCCAGTGAACACATGTGGTACTGCCCGTGTAAAAGTGGTGGTGGGAGGGTGTGCACTCCCGCAACCCATACATCTCCACCCATCTCCCTGTACTGGGAAAAACCCCACTTGGACAACCTCTCCCAGCAGGGGATGCTAGGGCGTGACCCTTCCAGAACCCCCCAGGGTTCACACCATGCTTTAAGATAATGCTTCTAAAAACTTGAATTTATGGACACAGGGCAAAACCATGGCCTTTCCCTTCCCATGGCCCTGCCCCTTTAACATTTGGTAGTCTGGTGCTTGCTTATTAACACACTGGGTGTAAACAGATGGACCACAACTCCAGGGTCAGCAGTGCCAGCGTGCTTCACTGGCCAGTCTGTCTGAAGGTGGCCAGTCTGTCTGAAGGTGGCCCACCAGATGTGGAAGCAGAGTAGGCTGAGCTTGCTCTAGGGCATCCCCACTTGCGGCGCTCCAGAACATCCCAGAGCACTGTCAGCAGAGCAGGCCAGCCAAACCCACGGCACTGGCCCAGAGTGGAGCTGCTGTCTGTCTGCTCAGTAGACCCATGCTGCATTTCCACTCCTGACTGGCTGTTTCCCCGGCAACACTATAGAGTTGCGGGTGCCAGCAACTCTATTGGGGGGGGGCATGCGGGCAGACCTTGGCCAGGGGAACCCGCTGGGTCTATCTAAAGTGGACCCAAGCAGGGCTGAGAGTGGGCAGGCACGGGGGTTTACCGACCCCTGGAGCAGCTCTGGGGGCAGACTGCTCCCATGTCCATCTAAAAACACCCAAAGTGCCATATAATGGGCAAGTATAAGCAGACAGAGTTCCCAAACTCTATTACGTTCTCTTTCCACCCCTTCACAAAAGGGATCCCCCCCTCCCATTGCTCTGGAGAGCCAAGGGGCCTGCAGTGGGGCATTGTTTAGGGTCTTCCAGAAATACAGTAAAGTTTGGGGACCAGGACCATGGCCCCTGCCTATGGCTTGCCCTGACTTGAAATATAAAACTTAAGATAGAAAAACCCAATCATTTTTAACAAATACTGTTATATTTTGAAGAAGCTCTTATCTGCTTCACCAATGACATCACAAAGTTATCATTCTAACTAGAAGTGAAGTCAGCACTGCAGTCAATGTAAAATGAATTGCAAAGCCAATATTATGATAAAATGTAATTGTCATATAAAGAAGGAGGGGGAAAGGGTTTCTTTTGAGACATCCATATTAAGTGACAGCCACATACTATGAGATACAGCACATTTTCTTTTCTATGCGGAAATTGAAAGATGAAGCAAGATCGCATCTAAAGCTGAGGAAAATAGGGCCAGTCTCCAGGCTGGATGACAAACCACATGTGACAGTTTCCCGCTTTTCTGTGGGAAAGGTTATGTTCTTGCATAAAAGAGAGCAAAAGCAAATAATTTATTTACCTGCATTTGGGAAAAATCTTGCCAACTGCCAAGAGTGCACTGAACCCTCATGACAGGCTTGAAAAACCCAACTGATACCCTGAGCCAGCCTGCTTTAATTGAAGTCAGAAGCTGTTTTAGATAAGGTCTTCAGCAGAGATGAAATTCTGGCAGTACCATTACATCAGCACCAGTGCAATTTCTGGGAGCCCACCTCTCTGCAGGAGGGCTGTATGAAGCAGCAGGGACACAATCCTCCAGTGCATGGAGGCTTCACTGGGTGTTATCAGACATAATATTTTTGCTCAGTTCCCCATAGTTAGGTCCATATGCCATGCATACTGCTATTATCTACTACACAATTGCTACGAATGTGCTGCCCACAAAACATGAGGATGAAAACTGAGGAGTAGGTCGTTGTACATAGCCACTGTTACTGTCATGGGGTGTGGCAAAGGGAGCACTGCTGGAGTACTGGTGGTGGTTTAACAGGCTCCAGTCAGCAATGACTGTGCTCTGACCTGGTCTGCCCCTCCTTCATGTGACCAAAGCCATGGTCCCTTTCCCCCCAGACAGTTTGTATAGAAAAGTTTATAAGGAATCCCAAGTGGGGAGTCACCCAGCCATGTAACGCTTTCCTTGGTGCATCTGGCACCTGCGGGTCTCAACTGGATCATGATCTCTCTGGAAGTGAGCAAAGACAGGGAACAGCTGGTGGGAGGGGACTATCTGGTAACTGCTAAAACATGCAGCAACATAAACATCTGTTTGATTATCTGTGATGATATCATCTGATCTAACAGGCATTGAATTAACATGTACCAATGACATAGGAAGATGTAGGAGGAAGGTTCTGGAGGCTAAATTTAGGTTTCTAGGTAGGAGGCTGAAGTCCAGAACCTCCAGGGTAGCATTCTCAGAAATGGTCCCAGTTCTATGTGCAGGACCTCAGAGGCAGGCTGAGCTCCATAGTCTCAATGTGTGGATGAGACAATGGTGCAGGGAGGAGGGCTTTAGATTCATTAGGAACTGGGGAACCTTTTGTGGGGGAGCCTGTACCGATGGGATGGACTCCACCTTAACCAGAATGGAACTCGACTGCTGGCACTAAAAATTAAAAAGGAATTAGAGCACCTTTTAAACTAGAATCCGGGAAGCACGTGGTTCAGACCAAGGTCTCTCCAAAGGATGCTGTTAATTAAGGGAAATTAGAATATCCTAATATTAACTAACTTTGATATCCTAATAGTAACTAACTTTAATTACAAACAGGTGTTGTGGATTTTCAGACTGAGAATGAGAGGAGGCTGCAACAGGAACGTTCAGTCAGGTTTATTCAGATACACAGCTGTGGGACACACTGGTATTTCTACCAATGGACAACGGCTTTCAGCAGAAAGTTTCTTTATATACACAGTGGTAAACAAGCAACCATACATGGTTCGATCATGCTGGTATTAGATAACCATATCTGACGGAAAAATACTTCTAGAAAAGGCAGAAATTGGGTTGCTGATGCAAGCAAGTTCAGTTCCTCTAAATTAGGGATAAGGGGGCCCAAGGGTGCAGCGGGACATCTGTCAGGGAATGTAGCTAACCACAAAACCCACATACACAGGAAACTTCAGTATTGGTGCTAACTATAGCTCATGAAGCTTTAGCAAACCAGCTGAGGCAGACATGCACCTTTCTTGCAAAGCAATAAGCTCTGCAAGTTTGGTCTAAAGGAGCCATAAAGTTAAAAGTTTGGTCAAGGAGCCATATTGGGATTCTTCCATAATCCCCCCCTTTTGAGGCTTGGAGAAAACGATGAGGCCTCAACCATCAAAGGGGTCTTAAAACGGGCCGGTGCATCAATAAGCTTGTGAACCTGAATCTTTCTGTTGCGGGCGGAAGTATGCCTGGTACATTTGTTAATTAGGCAAAGCACAAGCTTGAATACAATGTACACTAATACAAACAATAAAAGAAAAGACACAACCCCGTACAGTATGCGCTTGACAAAAGCTGGAATGTTGGGAAACAGACCCTCAAGCCAAGAGAAGAGACCCCTGTCCACCTCCCATTCGCCAGAGGGAACTCAGGTTGAGTTGGAATGTAGTTCCTTAACTGCTTGTCAGATTTGGCCAATAACAAGGTGCAGGCTTTTGACATTATCAGGACTATAAGTACAGCATTCTGTGTTTATGAGAGCACAGACACCTCCTTTGGCTGCTAGCATTATATCTAAAGCTATACGATTTTGTAGGGCTACTTCTCTAAGGGCCACCATTTCTGCTGTGACATTTTCAAAGCCACTGGCCGTGGCATTTGCTGCCTTTTCAAAACTAGTAGCAATGCGGTTAAGGCGTCAAAGGCCTAGGGCTGTGCCAAATGCACCCATACCCCAAAGAGACAGTACTGTAGCTAGACGGCCCTCGATATCGCTGACAACCGCTCATTTAGAGCGAGTGCATAATCTGGTGTCACCCACATTCAGAGAACTTTGCAGGCCCCTTCTAGGGGCCGTGTCCAGGATACGGATGGCTGGGAGAACAAACCCTATATAGCAGCTACCTCCCCAGTTGGCAGGCAACTATTTGTGAGCTGTGTTACCACAGATGTAATATGTTCCCACCCAGGTGTGCATCCCATTCTTAGAGAAATCACAGGGAGGTGAAAAATAAAGGGTAACATTCTGAATAACTGCATTACGTGTGCATGATAAAGTGTAGTCACAGGTGATATTTTCCATGAAGTGGGGGCCGTTGTTGGTGTAGCAAAGTAAGCCCTTCTGAGTGACAGATACTATGAGGGGAGGAGGCAGAGATTCGGGGAGCTGTTTGGTCCACCATTCGTTTGAGGTGGAATTAATCGCCCTACACAGCGGAATGGGTGTTCTGAGATGAGGGCATAGCTCTTCCCAGTTGAGGGGGATGCTAATTAAAGGAATTCCTGCCTTAGTGCTCAGGGGAAGATGCGCACATGCCCAACAATTAGTATGGTTCTGGACTGCTGCTGTAACAATGGCAGTAGTTAGATAAGAGTTCTGGTGAAAGGCTACCATAGGGTCAAGGAGTAGCAGGAGGGTCAGTACGCCGGCAGTGAGAAGCATGGATCCAGGCATTTTTACCCTCTACCTTAACAGCCGTATGGGTAGTCAGAAGGACCAAGTGGGGTCCTGTCCAGCGGGGTGCCAAACAGTTTTTGCGGCGGAATTCCTTAATGAGAACCCAGTCAGCAGGTTTAAAAGGATGGCAGGCTTCTGAGACTGGGGGAGTAAAAGCGGCTCTGGCTCTTTGTTTTGAGGCCTGTAGGGCTCTAGATAAGAAAAAAACATAGTTAGCAATGCTGTCAGAGAGATCAGTGAGGCCTTCCCATCGGGCCACCTGTCATGGGGACATGGGGGCAATACACCCATTTGGGGGAGATTACCCACATTTTGGGGAGATGTGTGGGGTGATGTGAAGGGTTAAACATATTGTAAAACTCAGTTACTGCAAGAGACTGAAACCAGTTGCCAGAGTGGGGGGATGAGATTCCCTTTGTCATGGCAAGTGGGTAGTTTGTTACCAAGCAATGACCAGGTAACCTTCCAAACTTGATAACAATAACAATGGCCAGGAGATAGAGGAAGTGACCTCAGGCCTCCAGCGAGGAAGAAGAAGGAACTTCTTCTTCAAGAATTAACTCTCTTCCATCTTGACTTTCAACGAGTTAACAGCTCAGGAGAGGAGCTGCTGCATATTGCAGACTATGGACTAATGACTTGGCTATGAACTAAGATTTGAACCCGGTCTCCAACATCAAGGCCGAGACCACAACTGATGGACCTGTATTGTACCTCTTAGGGTAAGGGGACAGTCAGGGAATATCAGTGGATTTAGAATGCGTGTATTTTATGTTTGATTTATTGACTTGCACTATCTGATCAACAGCCTTGTACTTGTATGTAATCAATATATGTTTTATAATCAAGCCTAGCGTGCTTGTGTCGTTATTTGGCCTTGGGGAATTCACTTGGGGGTACTCCTATCTAGATGAGAGCCTAGACGAACCTTTTTCATATAAGACGACCCCACTGCAAAGTCTTCCAAGCCACAGGTGGCCAGAGAACGTTCTCTGGGCTGGGAGATCAAAGGGGAGGCTTGGCTAGGGGTGCGGACCTCTGAAAGCTCCCTGATTGCAGTGAAGGTTTTCTGATCACTTGGGGACCCATGCGGGCACAGGCAACTGGGTTGTGGCTGGCCTGGTGGGCAAACGGGGGGCAGCCTCTAAACGAGAGAGGGCCCCAAAACCCATCCCCCCAATGACACCACCCGTGGCTCTATTTCCACCTGCATGGGTCTACGCATTACAAGTTCAAAAGGGGACATGCCATGCTTGCGGTCTGGGTTTGAGCGGGTGGCCATGAGTACTAGTGGAAGGGCCTGCAGCCAGGGAAGCCCGGTATCTAATACCACCTTTGACAATCTGGTTTTAAGGTCAGAGTTTTTGCGTTTGACCTGGCCACTGCTTTGTGGATGATATGGTGTGTGGAAAAAGAGGTTAACCCCTAGGGATTTACACAGATTTTTGGTTAACTGGGCCGTAAAGTGGGAGCCCTGGTCACAGTCAATGGAGAGGGGCACCCCAAAATGCAGGATGAAGTCTTTAAGGAGATATTTGGCCACCATGATGGCATCAGCTCTCCTGCAAGGGAAAGCTTCAGTCCAGCCTGAAAAGAGACACAGTACAACTAGCATATGTCTGAACCCCTGTGAGGGGGGGAGATCAGCAAAGTCGATTTGGAGATGAAGAAATGGGCCTTCTGCCCATGGACACGTGGAGCTGCGAACAGGAGTGGTCTTGGTGATGTTGCAGCATTGGCAGGTTGAACAGGAACGTGTGAATTGATGGGTCTCTGTGGTGACAAAGGGTGCAAACCAGTGCTCTGAGATCATAGATGCAATCCCCCCTTTGTTTGTGTGGGAATGAAGATGAGCCACATGAACCAAATGCTGTAACAGGTCTCTGGGGGTGACCGGACGACCATCAGGATGGCACAGGATACCAGAACTGTCAGGGGTGCAGCTGGCCCGGGACCAAATCGTTCGCTCCGAGGGATGTGCCGTGGTTTGGAAGTCCAGGAGGTCAGTCACATCGGGGGAGTCAGGTAGTGGATCTGAAAGAGATACTGCAATAATGAGCTGAGCTGGGGGTCTGCATTGTGCTGCTCGTTGTGCAGCTTTATCAGCACGATGGTTACCAAGTGCCTCAGGAGTGGCAGCTCTGGTATGGGCCCGAACGTGAACAATCGCCAGAGACGAGGGCANATGCCTGTGGTGGCGCCGCTAAGACAGGTGGTGCCATAGGGGGTGGTCTTGGGATCCATCCATCAAGGAGATCATCTGATGGACTAGGGTAAATTTGAGTTGGGGTTTGCAAGGGACAAGTTAATTGGCCATAACTGGGGGGTTTAGTAGGAGACTGGAATTTAAAATGTTTCTGGACACTGGGTTTGTAGGCTTCTTTGTCCCACAAGTACCAAATGTCCATCTGTCAAGGGTGTTTCTCCTCTAAATTACCCCAAAGATGTTTGAGGACCGGGAAGGAGAAAGACCCTTTGAGAGGGAATTGCAATTCCGGATTGTCAAGGGTATAAAGGTTCCACCTAGTTACCCATTTTACTGCCGCAGGTCCATATTTATTTAACATGTACTTAATTGGAGTATCCCCCGGGGGTAATTTGGAGGCAGTTGAACCCATTTTAATTCTAGTTCTCAAATTCATTTCACAGAGTTGATTTACTAAGACCACAGATAACAAATTGTATGGGGGACACAGACAGAGGAGGCAAAGGAATACCGGCAGGGAGCGATGAACCGTCTATTAATTAACAAGTAATCAACAACTCATGGTGTTCGCACTACCCTGCATACCTGGGACGGGTGAGGAAAACAGACACACATTTTACAAAATACAAACTGACAAGACCTTACAAATGAACACAAAAGGATCCTCTAAAGTCACAGAAGTCCCAGTATTTGACTGGAAACAACGGATCTATAGAGAATCATATTGGAAGGAATTAGGTATTTACAAACACTATCATGCATTCACACAGGGGGGAAGGAGGTCCATTTCCTTACAGAGTGCCAAAAGCAACTAACTGCAGGATCTGGCTCATACAGGGAAAGGAAAGAATTTATACAATCACACCCATGGGGTACATGAGGTTCCACCACGCCCCCTTGCGATAGAAACCAACCATATAGGATAGCCTCTGGGCGGCTGAACTTGGCTTGAGTCTCAGACCTGGACCACGGTTATTAACATTCATACATTTATTTCAAAATATACCAGACAAAACATACACCAGACAAGACATAAACACTAATAAACAAGTCTAAAATAAATTTATGATTCAGACAAGGCGGAGTCGGTGTTTTAAAACCAAGTTCCATCAAACAGGGCCCCTGTTTCAGTTCCTAATTGACCACCAGGGTATTAGGGCAATTATCAGAACGGGGCTCGGTTGTTAGCCGAGGTCCATCGTGAGCAAGGCATCCCCCACTACCAGAACAGCACAGCACTTACCGCAGGAGTCCGTTGGATTCCTATGTTCCTCTCATCCCACTTCTGACACCAGAATTGTCGTGGATTTTCAGGCTGAGAATGAGAGGAGGCTGCAACAGGAACGTTCAATCAGGTTTATTCAGATACACAGCTGTGGGACACATTGGTATTTCTACCAATGGACAACGGCTTTCAGCGGAGAGCTTCTTTATATACACAGTGGTAAACAAGCAACCATACGTGGTTCGATCATGCTGGTATTAGATAACCATATCTGATGGAAAAATACTTCTTGAAAAGGCAGAAATTGGGTTGCTGGTGCAAGCAAGTTCAGTTCCTCTGAATTAGGGATAAGGGGGCCCAAGGGTGCAGCGGGACATCTGTCAGGGAATGTAGCTAACCACAAAACCCACATACACAGGAAACTTCAGTACTGGTGCTAACTATAGCTCATGAAGCTTAAGCAAACCAGCTGAGGCAGACATGCACCTTTCTTGCAAAGCAATAAGCTCTGGCCTAAAAGTTTGGCCAAGGAGCCATATTGGGATTCTTCCATAAAGGTCAACCAGTCTGATACACATGTTTAACAAAGAATGTTTTCACTCACTATCTCAGAATTGTAAGTTAATTGATTTGTTAGCACTGAGCTGGGAAAATAAAATTAGGTACTTTTACATCTTTATAGCTATAGCGAAGGGATGACTTTAAGTTCCTTGTCTTAGCGGCTAAAATTTCTTATTCATTTTTAGGACAGAAATGGGTTTTTTAAAATAAAAAAATCAAATCAAAGCTGTTTGAGGATGGATAAAGTTACTTCAGCCATTAAAGAATTTATTCAGATGATTTTTGGTCTTCAATTCTTAAAAAACAATTGAGTTCAAAGTTGGCATATACATAATCCTCAGAGGAATGTGTGCTGTGCTGCATCTTATTAAAAATTGACTGAGGTGGCGGAAAACCAAAGAGAATAACATTACTTCATCTACACCACATTGATTTCTGTTCTTTACCTGACTGATTTAAGGAGAATTTTCCCCACCTCCCCCCACATATAGCTGTGGTTAGTCTGTTGTCAAGACATTCAAACTACTGCCAAATTACAGAGAATTAATGCATGAACATTCCTTTACTTATAAAATTGGCATTACCTATCCTATTTGTCTGACATTTAGCAAATATGATCGTTTTAGGTGAGGGGTATAATCTGCCCAAATGTCATGCAAATTGGATGAAAAATAAAAACGTTACAATGGCTTGAAAATTGGAGTTAAAGATGTGTTTCCTTCTGGTTTCAACTAATTTAGTACCCTTTAGTGGGACATATGAAATGTGGCAAAATGGTGGTCAGAGATGGGGAGGGCGTCAAAAGAGAAGTCAGAAGCAGAGCAGTTTTTAGAGAAGACAAGGTCGAGGGAGTGGTCATTACAGTGTGTAGGGCAGTGGGTCCAGAGATGGAAGTCAAAGGAAGAGGTAAGAGAGAGGAAGTTGGTGGTAGTAGGATGGGAGGGGCATTGGTATGGATGTTGAAGTCCTCAAGGATGAGGGTGGGAACGTTGTCAGAGAGGAAAAAAGTGAGCCAGTAGTCAAAATTGGACAGAAAGGAGAAGAGCGGACCAGGGGGGTGGTAGATAACAGCAACATGGAGATGGACTGGGGAGTAGAGATGTACAGAGTGAGCCTCGAAGGTAGAGAAGGAGAGAGAGGCTGGAACTGGCAGGATTTGGAGAGGAGGAAGCCCACACCACCACCATGATCTTCAGGGCAGGGTGAGTGGGTGAAGGACAGGCCTCCGAAGGAAAGGGCAGCGGGAGTTGCACTGTCACATAGAGGAATCCATGTTTCAGTAAGGACAAGAAGCTGAAGAGAGCGAGAGAAAAAGCGATCATAAATAAAAGCTGGTTTTTTATAGAGGAGCGGCAATTCCAAAGACAACAGGAAAATGGGAGCTGGTTAGGGGGTAGACAGGCTATGGGAATGAGGTTAGGAGTGGGGAGGCGATGATGGGAGCAAAGGACAGGGTATAAATATGAGATGAGAGATGGGGTGGAAGAGCTGCCTAGGGAGAATATGGGTTGGACAGGACTGGGCGGTTATGTGGTGGTAAGAAAGAAGTTTAGTGAGGAGGAGTTGAGGAGGTAGCAGGAGAGGACAGAGAAGAATAGAAGGAAGGCAGGAACTGATGGACTAGAAGGGAAAACACAGAATAACCATGATAGCAAAGGAAGACTGGAGAAAGAAGCTCCTGTAGACCTGGGCAGAGGTAAATGTAGCAGCAGAAGTAGATTAGCAAAGTGAATGAACTACCTGAAGTTGCTGGAATATCCTTTTGAAGAGTAGAGTGCTTTTATGGCACGTGCCTTCTGGCCTGGTGGTCACTGGAGTTCGTGGTGGCAAAGAGTCCAAGTCCCAGGAAGGTCACGGCGTCTTCAGGAGATGACAGCCGAGGCAGCTGGGAGAATATGCAAATGAGGTGCAACCTCACCAGCTCCAGGCCTGGTGGTTGTTGGAGTTTGGGGTGGCAAAGAGTCCAAGCCCCAGGAAGGTCATGGCATCTTAAGGAGACGACAGCCGAGGCAGCGAGGAGAGTATATAGATGAGGTGCAACTTCACCAGCCCCAGACCTGGTGGTTGTTAGAACTTGGCAAAGAGTCCAAGCCCTGGGAAGTTCTATGATTCAGTCCTATGATTATATGTCTGAATGGAATTCTTTGGGCTTAGATGGTTAGTTCTCTTTAAAGCTACTTACCTTGTTCTGTTTCAGTAATATATTATAAAACAGGCAAATTTGGAGTAGTTTAGAACAACGGGTGTGTTGCCCATGGGCATGCTGGAGATCTTCAATATTACTGATCATTAGCTTTTGCTTAAATGCCAGCAGCAGTAAAAATAAAGCGTGTGGACATTTTCCCTGTCTCTTTTTAGGATATGCCATGACAAACTTTTGCAGGGGGCTGCTTTGTCCTGGGGTAAGTCAATTTGAGGCAAGGAGCTCCATTGCTCTTACTCCATGGTAGTGGATGCTGTGGAGGCACTGGTTCAACAGAGGATTAACAAAACTCCTCTGTTGGGTAGCTTTGGGCAAGCTGCATTACCTCAGCCTCAGAGCTCCATCTGTAAAATAGGATTAATAATTGCAGGGTTGTTAGGAGGGTAAACTAGCTACAGTTTGTAGGGATGTGTCAGCAGCCGCCACCGCCCCGCGGGAGGACTCAGAGCCCCGGTTCGGGGGGGATGGCTTTCAGCTCTCAGGCCACGGGTGGGCGGACACGCCCTCATGAAACGGGCGCTCGCCCCAGCACCTCCCCTCGCCATGCCTACCCCTGGGGCCCAGCACCAGCTGGGCGGAACAACCCCCAGGACAGGAAGACGCCGCCGCATGCAGTGTGCCGCTCTGCGCAGCTCGCAGCGCATCAGGGGGCAGGGCCAGCATCATAAGAGGCCAACGCTGAGGAACCTTGGTGCTGGTGATTGAGTGCAGACAGGCTGACTAAAAGCTACGTATTTGTGTTCTTTGGTGCTTGCGTATATTCGTCTGCTTAGTGTGTGTTGTGTATCCTTCCCCTGCTCTTCCCCTGAATCCTTGAGTGTGAGTGTGCCTGTAGCCGGAGTGCATGTGTCGACGGATGTGTGGTGTGCCCCCCCTTCTGTGGGCTTGCTCCCTTTTGCCTTCCCCTGTGAGTAAGCACCCCCTCCCCCACCTACTTGGTTCCCTCTCCTGGTTTCCCTCACATGACCCCTCACTCCTTTCCCACCCCGGCTCCCAGTGTGAGAGTGACTGGGGATAGGGTGCGCGGTGGGCGCCTTGCTCTGACCTTAACCCCGGCACCCAATGATGACAGGGACCTTGTCTCAGTAGGGACGTTTGGTCCACATACTATCATGACGGGCACTGATTCCAGTGTGTACCTGCCGGGGGAAGGGCAAGGAGCTCAGAAGCATGACCTGGGCCGGCCGTGTGCGTGGATATGTGTATACTTCCCTCCTCCCCCCCCCCCAACAGAATCACCAGCCTTTACCTTTTCCCCAGGGATAGGGTTTATGGATTTAGCAGGAGAGGTGGCGGAGCTTGTTAGAGTAGTGCGCTCCCTGACCATGGAGATTAAGGATCTTCGGGATGAGCACCAGGCCCTCACCACAGCAGCGGCCCAGGGGAGTGCCCCTGTGGCGGGTTCCAGGTTGGTCAGTGGCATGGGGGCCACTGGGGTGGTCAGGGGGACCCCCCTGGCTGCCCCCGCGGTGGCCATGCTGGTGCTGGCCGGTGCCATGGCCCCTCGGGAGCCCCAGGAACCCCGGATGGAAAAGTTCACGTGGGACCGTAAGCTGTTTCAGGGATTTCTTGCTCTCTGAAAACTCACCTTTACCTTACAACCCCCACATACCCCACTGATGCCCTCAAGGTGGCATTCATTATAGGGAACTTAGGGGGTGTGGCTCTGGAGTGGGCCTCCACCCTGTTGAAAGGAAATAGCCCCCTCCTGAATAACTACAAGGATTTTCTGACCGAGTTTGCTTTTCTATTTGACCACCCGCACTGAGTGAAAGATGCGGAGGCCACCATTTTATCCCTGAAGCAGATGAGAGGGGGTCTGATAGAGTATGTCACGCAATTACAACAACTGGCCTTGGAGTTGCAATGGCCTAATAACGTTTTAAAGGTGATGTTTCGTAGAGGGTTAGCCAATGAGGTAAAGGATCAGCTGGCCCTTACGGTCTTGCCAGACACCTGGGAGGAGTTGGCTAACCTCGCCCTACAAATAGAAGACCGGCTGGTGGAATGGCAACAGGAGCGTCGACAGGAACCTCGCCCATTCCTCCCTCAACAACTTCTCCCAGCCACAGCACCCACACTAAGTGCCAGCCCCGGCGATCCTGAACCTATGCAGTTGGGAGCCTCATGAAAAGCCCTATCCTCTGAAGAATGAGATCAGAGGCAGAGAACTAGGGCTTGCTTTTACTTCGGAGAACAGACTCACTTCATTAATGAGTGCCCGGCGCTCCCCCCCAGAAGTGTGAAAACCGGGAAACGACAAGAACCAGGGTGGGCAGGGGCCACCTCGACTATAAGACGAATCCCCTCCATTGTCGGGGCCCCCCAATGTCATCTCCGGGTACCGCTAACCCTGACCGTTGGACCCCAGCGGTCACGAATTGTCTGGGCCCTGATTGACTCAGGAGCCTCGGGGAACTTTATCAATGGGGACTTTGTTTGTGACTATGTTGTGCCCATGGAACAGAAGGAACATCTGGAGGCAGTTGTATCCGGACCTGTTACCTTCCAAACCTCCCCGCTTCAATGTACAATTGGGGCCCATCAAGAGCAAGTCATTTTTGACATTGTGTCTATCCCCTTTTTTGTTGTGGTTCTCGAACTTTCTTGGTTGGAGACCCATGACCCACAAATCAAGTGGGCCCCAAGACGCCTATCCTTCACCTCACCCTACTGCATCCAGCACGCCTGCAGCCCCCCCCCACGCTTGGTGGGGAGGCCAGAGCCACCTTCGTCACAGATCCTGTCCCTTTGTGGCTGCCTTCGGAATATCATGACTTCCTTGACGTTTTTAGCAAAACTCAAGCTGCTAGTTTGCCCCCACATCGGGCTTATGATTGTCCTATTGACCTACTCCCCAGAACTAAACCCCCGTTCAGGCGTATTTATGCCCTTGCAGCCCTCGAACTTGCAGCCCTCCAGCAGTACTTGAACGACAATTGGGGCTATTCGCCACTCCTGCTCCCCTGCCGGCGCACCCATTTTTTGTGTGTTCAAAAAGGACAGTGGTCTAAGACCCTGCATTGATTATTGAGGACTTAACAAGATTACCATTAAAAATAGATACCCTCTTCCTTTAATTCCAGAACTATTGAATCGGCTGCAAGGGGCTTGTATCTACACCAAACTGGACCTACGGGGAGCCTACAATCTGGTGCGTGTGCGAAGGGGGGATGAGTGGAAAACCACCTTTCGCACTCGCTATGGACATTATGAATACTGTGTGATGCCGTTCGGCCTCGCCAATGCTCCGGCTACGTTTCAGCACTTCATTAATGATATTTTTCGTGACCTTCTGGACATTTTCATTATAGCATACCTGGACGATATTTTGATTTATTCGTCCAACGTTCAACAGCACACTGAACATGTCCGGAAGGTCTGGCAATGACTGCAGGACAACCAATTGTACTGCAAAGGAGAGAAATGTGCATTCCACCTTACTACGGTGGAGTTCCTTGGCTTCATCATCAACCCTACAGGAATAAAAATGGACCCTCAAAAAGTTGACGCTCTTCTCCAATGGCCCCCTCCATGCACAGTGAAGGCTCTTCAGCGCTTCCTTGGAAGTAACAATTATTATAGGCAGTACATCCCGAGTTACGCAGAAATTACCATGCCACTGACACAACTCCTTAAAAATAACCAGGCTTTTCTATGGGGTCCAGAGCAACAGCACAGTTTCTCCTACCTCAAGCGTGCATTTACTTCCGCGCCCCTTCTCCAACATCCCACCTTTAAGAAACCCTTTCACGTGGAATCCGATGCTTCCAGTAGCGCACTGGGCGCAGTCCTGCTTCAAGAAGATGCCACATCCAAGCAACTACTCCCTTGTGTGTATTACTCTCGCCTATTGACCCCCGCAGAACGTAATTATACGATCTTTGATCGTGAACTTTTAGCTATCAAAGGTGCCTTCACGACTTGGCAACACTACCTAGAGGGAGCGAAGTACCCCGTCACAGTGGTCACTGACCATAAGAATTTGACCTTCTTACAAACGGCACAAATCACTAATGCCCGCCAGGCTCATTGGGCACTGTTCTTCACACGTTTCTCCTTTGTGGTGCACTACCATCCTGGTCACCTGAACATCCTCGCAGATGCCCTCTCCCAATAACACGAGGAGAGAAATAGTGAGGACCAGATACACGGCACCATTTTGGATCCTAAGGTCTTTGCAGCAACTTATGTGCAGCTGGCCCAACTTCGAGACACCAGTGCTACTGACGAAGGGTGCCTCCACGATTCTTCCTATACACAAGAATATGGTCTATTCAGGAAGGATGGCCTCATTGTCATGCCAGCAGTGTGCCACGCACAGATCCTCTGGACTAGGGGTGGGACATCAGACCAAATACCGGGTACTGGTTTTACCGATTCCCAGATTTACAAAAAATGGCTTCCCGGGTTAATACCAGTTTACTGGTACCTGATCTTTTCCATTGATTTCAATGGGGAACTGTCCCCATTGAAATCAATGGAAAAAANGGGTAAACGTGTAAAAGTGTACTGGCACTGTGACAAAGGGTCAGTAAAGGCAAAGAGAAACTGAGACAACGGGTGCAGGGGTACAGAGAAAAAGGCCTGAGACAAATCTATAACTGTAAACCAAGATGCAGAAGCAGGAATACTCGCAATGGTGGTGACCGGATCAGGCACCACTGGGTGTAATGGAATAACAAACTCATTTACCCTTCGAAGGTCCTGAACAAAGCGGTAGATGGGAGATCCGTTGTCATGGAACTTCCTGGGTTTTATAACAGGCAAAATTGGGCTATTAACTGGGGACTTAGTGGGGACCACCACTCTGGAGGCAAGGAAAGCCCTAAGGACAGGTTGGATACCAGCAATCGCCTCTTGAGATAACGAATATTGAGGCACCGAGGGAAAAGGCTTGCTGGTTTTAACCTGAATTGAGATTGGTTCAATACCCTGTAGTAACTCCACATCATCAGGCGAGGTTGCCCACAAATGAGGTGGCAAACTGTTGAGGAGGGGCTGCTGGCCAGGCAGACCCTCCTGTGCAGAGTCCTCAGTCACCAGGGCCATTAAAAATGGGGGGGTCACTGAGTCCGGCAGGGAAATTAAAAGTCCATATGCCGAGCAATGGATCGTGGCCCTCATTTTACACAGCAAGTCTCATCCCAAGAGATTAACTGGGGTGTTTCTACTAAGAAGGAAAGAGTGCCGATCTGTGAGCAGTCCAATGGTTACAGTGGCCAGCTCAGAGAGGGGCTGGGAGCTGGGAACACCATCAACTCCCACAGTAGGTAAAGTTATAGGAGAGAAAGGCATAGAAGGTACATCAGACATTTTTAACATAGAGCGAGTTGCCCCTGTATCTACCTGCTGTCCATTAATTAAAGCAGACACAGAAGGCCCTGCCTGGTCTACAAACAAAGAAGGGGCAACAAAGGAAGGACTTACAGTTTGAGTGGTGGCCCCAGAACAAAGTCAGGCATTATCGGTGTTGAAAAGTGGTGGGTGAAAAGAGTCCTCAGGAGGCGGGCTGGTGACAGGAAACTGTCCGTTGCATTGCACGGTGGGGGCCGTTGGTGGTCGTTGATTGCCTCCTCGACGGACATTTCGTTTGGGACATTGGTTTTTCCAGTGTCCCTGTTCCTTGCAATAGGCACAAGTGTCATGGTTTACTGATCTGTGTCCCATGGCTGCAGTATTTCCTTGATTTGGTCTTGGGGGAAAAGGGGGGTAGCCCTGACGGTGGGGTCACCAAGATTGTTCTTGGGTTGTGCGGTTTCCTTGGTTGGAGAGCTGTTGGACTTGAAGAACACACAATTTAGCAGCTGTCTGTTTTTGTTTCTGTTCCATCTTTTCTTTTTCTTCCTGAAATTGATCCCAAATCTGGCCACAGGCTGACTGGATCTGATCAAGAGTGCGAGTTTTCCAGTCCAAGACTGCGGTCTGAAGTTTGGTGCGGACCGGCACTTGGAGACCAACTACATATTGGGTGACCACTAACCCCTGGGTTTCGGCTGTTCTGGGGTCAATACCTGAGTGTTTGCGAAAGGCAGCCAAGAGGCATACCCCATAGTCTCCAGGATGTTCATCTTTCTTTTGTGTTACTGAAGAGATTCGGTGCCAGTCTTGTTGGGGGGTACTAATAGAGGGATAGACTCCAAGAGGCGAACCCTGTATCTACCGAGAGCAGCTCGTTCAGCTGCTGTCGTAAATCCAGGATCTTGGGCTGGCCAGCCATTGGCATGTCCCCCCTGGTTACTCTGGGTGATTAGGGCCCCTTTTTGTTCTGGAGTCAGGAGACCTGAAAGGAGCATCTCAATATCTCCCCATGTGGGGTTGTAAACTGAGAAAAGTTGTTGGAGTTTAGAACGGAATTCCCCAGGGGACTCACGGAGTTTTGGGAAGGACGTAGACCAGTTCAGGATATCCCCCGGAGTAAAGGATACATGAACAAGGGTTGGATCACCTCCTGCAGGATCCGGGTAAGCCCTTAAGGATGCCTGGATGTCTGCCTCGCCGACTCGCCATCCTTTACCAGGGGTTATGAGGGCAACAGGGTGTCGGGCCACTACGCTGCCTGCTACCGATTCCTCAGAATCTCGGGACAGGGAAGATGTCATGGAGGTGGGTGGTGTATCTAGGAGGACCTGGGAGGCGGCTGCCTGTGGTGGCGCCGCTAAGACAGGTGGTGCCATAGGGGGTGGTCTCGGGATCCATCCATCAAGGAGATCATCTGATGGACTAGGGTAAATTTGAGTTGGGGTTTGCAAGGGACAAGTTAATTGGCCATAACTGGGGGGTTTAGTAGGAGACTGGAATTTAAAATGTTTCTGGACACTGGGTTTGTAGGCTTCTTTGTCCCACAAGTACCAAATGTCCATCTGTCAAGGGTGTTTCTCCTCTAAATTACCCCAAAGATGTTTGAGGACCGGGAAGGAGAAAGACCCTTTGAGAGGGAATTGCAATTCCGGATTGTCAAGGGTATAAAGGTTCCACCTAGTTACCCATTTTACTGCCGCAGGTCCATATTTATTTAACATGTACTTAATTGGAGTATCCCCCGGGGGTAATTTGGAGGCAGTTGAACCCATTTTAATTCTAGTTCTCAAATTCATTTCACAGAGTTGATTTACTAAGACCACAGATAACAAATTGTATGGGGGACACAGACAGAGGAGGCAAAGGAATACCGGCAGGGAGCGATGAACCGTCTATTAATTAACAAGTAATCAACAACTCATGGTGTTCGCACTACCCTGCATACCTGGGACGGGTGAGGAAAACAGACACACATTTTACAAAATACAAACTGACAAGACCTTACAAATGAACACAAAAGGATCCTCTAAAGTCACAGAAGTCCCAGTATTTGACTGGAAACAACGGATCTATAGAGAATCATATTGGAAGGAATTAGGTATTTACAAACACTATCATGCATTCACACAGGGGGGAAGGAGGTCCATTTCCTTACAGAGTGCCAAAAGCAACTAACTGCAGGATCTGGCTCATACAGGGAAAGGAAAGAATTTATACAATCACACCCATGGGGTACATGAGGTTCCACCACGCCCCCTTGCGATAGAAACCAACCATATAGGATAGCCTCTGGGCGGCTGAACTTGGCTTGAGTCTCAGACCTGGACCACGGTTATTAACATTCATACATTTATTTCAAAATATACCAGACAAAACATACACCAGACAAGACATAAACACTAATAAACAAGTCTAAAATAAATTTATGATTCAGACAAGGCGGAGTCGGTGTTTTAAAACCAAGTTCCATCAAACAGGGCCCCTGTTTCAGTTCCTAATTGACCACCAGGGTATTAGGGCAATTATCAGAACGGGGCTCGGTTGTTAGCCGAGGTCCATCGTGAGCAAGGCATCCCCCACTACCAGAACAGCACAGCACTTACCGCAGGAGTCCGTTGGATTCCTATGTTCCTCTCATCCCACTTCTGACACCAGAATTGTCGTGGATTTTCAGGCTGAGAATGAGAGGAGGCTGCAACAGGAACGTTCAATCAGGTTTATTCAGATACACAGCTGTGGGACACATTGGTATTTCTACCAATGGACAACGGCTTTCAGCGGAGAGCTTCTTTATATACACAGTGGTAAACAAGCAACCATACGTGGTTCGATCATGCTGGTATTAGATAACCATATCTGATGGAAAAATACTTCTTGAAAAGGCAGAAATTGGGTTGCTGGTGCAAGCAAGTTCAGTTCCTCTGAATTAGGGATAAGGGGGCCCAAGGGTGCAGCGGGACATCTGTCAGGGAATGTAGCTAACCACAAAACCCACATACACAGGAAACTTCAGTACTGGTGCTAACTATAGCTCATGAAGCTTAAGCAAACCAGCTGAGGCAGACATGCACCTTTCTTGCAAAGCAATAAGCTCTGGCCTAAAAGTTTGGCCAAGGAGCCATATTGGGATTCTTCCATAAAGGTCAACCAGTCTGATACACATGTTTAACAAAGAATGTTTTCACTCACTATCTCAGAATTGTAAGTTAATTGATTTGTTAGCACTGAGCTGGGAAAATAAAATTAGGTACTTTTACATCTTTATAGCTATAGCGAAGGGATGACTTTAAGTTCCTTGTCTTAGCGGCTAAAATTTCTTATTCATTTTTAGGACAGAAATGGGTTTTTTAAAATAAAAAAATCAAATCAAAGCTGTTTGAGGATGGATAAAGTTACTTCAGCCATTAAAGAATTTATTCAGATGATTTTTGGTCTTCAATTCTTAAAAAACAATTGAGTTCAAAGTTGGCATATACATAATCCTCAGAGGAATGTGTGCTGTGCTGCATCTTATTAAAAATTGACTGAGGTGGCGGAAAACCAAAGAGAATAACATTACTTCATCTACACCACATTGATTTCTGTTCTTTACCTGACTGATTTAAGGAGAATTTTCCCCACCTCCCCCCACATATAGCTGTGGTTAGTCTGTTGTCAAGACATTCAAACTACTGCCAAATTACAGAGAATTAATGCATGAACATTCCTTTACTTATAAAATTGGCATTACCTATCCTATTTGTCTGACATTTAGCAAATATGATCGTTTTAGGTGAGGGGTATAATCTGCCCAAATGTCATGCAAATTGGATGAAAAATAAAAACGTTACAATGGCTTGAAAATTGGAGTTAAAGATGTGTTTCCTTCTGGTTTCAACTAATTTAGTACCCTTTAGTGGGACATATGAAATGTGGCAAAATGGTGGTCAGAGATGGGGAGGGCGTCAAAAGAGAAGTCAGAAGCAGAGCAGTTTTTAGAGAAGACAAGGTCGAGGGAGTGGTCATTACAGTGTGTAGGGCAGTGGGTCCAGAGATGGAAGTCAAAGGAAGAGGTAAGAGAGAGGAAGTTGGTGGTAGTAGGATGGGAGGGGCATTGGTATGGATGTTGAAGTCCTCAAGGATGAGGGTGGGAACGTTGTCAGAGAGGAAAAAAGTGAGCCAGTAGTCAAAATTGGACAGAAAGGAGAAGAGCGGACCAGGGGGGTGGTAGATAACAGCAACATGGAGATGGACTGGGGAGTAGAGATGTACAGAGTGAGCCTCGAAGGTAGAGAAGGAGAGAGAGGCTGGAACTGGCAGGATTTGGAGAGGAGGAAGCCCACACCACCACCATGATCTTCAGGGCAGGGTGAGTGGGTGAAGGACAGGCCTCCGAAGGAAAGGGCAGCGGGAGTTGCACTGTCACATAGAGGAATCCATGTTTCAGTAAGGACAAGAAGCTGAAGAGAGCGAGAGAAAAAGCGATCATAAATAAAAGCTGGTTTTTTATAGAGGAGCGGCAATTCCAAAGACAACAGGAAAATGGGAGCTGGTTAGGGGGTAGACAGGCTATGGGAATGAGGTTAGGAGTGGGGAGGCGATGATGGGAGCAAAGGACAGGGTATAAATATGAGATGAGAGATGGGGTGGAAGAGCTGCCTAGGGAGAATATGGGTTGGACAGGACTGGGCGGTTATGTGGTGGTAAGAAAGAAGTTTAGTGAGGAGGAGTTGAGGAGGTAGCAGGAGAGGACAGAGAAGAATAGAAGGAAGGCAGGAACTGATGGACTAGAAGGGAAAACACAGAATAACCATGATAGCAAAGGAAGACTGGAGAAAGAAGCTCCTGTAGACCTGGGCAGAGGTAAATGTAGCAGCAGAAGTAGATTAGCAAAGTGAATGAACTACCTGAAGTTGCTGGAATATCCTTTTGAAGAGTAGAGTGCTTTTATGGCACGTGCCTTCTGGCCTGGTGGTCACTGGAGTTCGTGGTGGCAAAGAGTCCAAGTCCCAGGAAGGTCACGGCGTCTTCAGGAGATGACAGCCGAGGCAGCTGGGAGAATATGCAAATGAGGTGCAACCTCACCAGCTCCAGGCCTGGTGGTTGTTGGAGTTTGGGGTGGCAAAGAGTCCAAGCCCCAGGAAGGTCATGGCATCTTAAGGAGACGACAGCCGAGGCAGCGAGGAGAGTATATAGATGAGGTGCAACTTCACCAGCCCCAGACCTGGTGGTTGTTAGAACTTGGCAAAGAGTCCAAGCCCTGGGAAGTTCTATGATTCAGTCCTATGATTATATGTCTGAATGGAATTCTTTGGGCTTAGATGGTTAGTTCTCTTTAAAGCTACTTACCTTGTTCTGTTTCAGTAATATATTATAAAACAGGCAAATTTGGAGTAGTTTAGAACAACGGGTGTGTTGCCCATGGGCATGCTGGAGATCTTCAATATTACTGATCATTAGCTTTTGCTTAAATGCCAGCAGCAGTAAAAATAAAGCGTGTGGACATTTTCCCTGTCTCTTTTTAGGATATGCCATGACAAACTTTTGCAGGGGGCTGCTTTGTCCTGGGGTAAGTCAATTTGAGGCAAGGAGCTCCATTGCTCTTACTCCATGGTAGTGGATGCTGTGGAGGCACTGGTTCAACAGAGGATTAACAAAACTCCTCTGTTGGGTAGCTTTGGGCAAGCTGCATTACCTCAGCCTCAGAGCTCCATCTGTAAAATAGGATTAATAATTGCAGGGTTGTTAGGAGGGTAAACTAGCTACAGTTTGTAGGGATGTGTCAGCAGCCGCCACCGCCCCGCGGGAGGACTCAGAGCCCCGGTTCGGGGGGGATGGCTTTCAGCTCTCAGGCCACGGGTGGGCGGACACGCCCTCATGAAACGGGCGCTCGCCCCAGCACCTCCCCTCGCCATGCCTACCCCTGGGGCCCAGCACCAGCTGGGCGGAACAACCCCCAGGACAGGAAGACGCCGCCGCATGCAGTGTGCCGCTCTGCGCAGCTCGCAGCGCATCAGGGGGCAGGGCCAGCATCATAAGAGGCCAACGCTGAGGAACCTTGGTGCTGGTGATTGAGTGCAGACAGGCTGACTAAAAGCTACGTATTTGTGTTCTTTGGTGCTTGCGTATATTCGTCTGCTTAGTGTGTGTTGTGTATCCTTCCCCTGCTCTTCCCCTGAATCCTTGAGTGTGAGTGTGCCTGTAGCCGGAGTGCATGTGTCGACGGATGTGTGGTGTGCCCCCCCTTCTGTGGGCTTGCTCCCTTTTGCCTTCCCCTGTGAGTAAGCCCCCCCACCCCCACCTACCTGGTTCCCTCTCCTGGTTTCCCTCATACGACTCCTCACTCCTTTCCCACCCCGGCTCCCGGTGTGAGAGTGACTGGGGATAGGGTGCACGGTGGGGACCTTGCTCTGACCTTAACCCCAGCACCCAATGATGATAGGGGCCTTGTCTCAGTAGGGATGTTTGGCCCACATACTATCCTGACGGGCACTGATCCCAGCATGTACCTGCCAGGGGAAGGGCAAGGAGCTCAGAAGCATGACCTGGGCCGGACATGTACATGTGTGTGTGTGTGTGTGTATGTCCCCCCTCCCACCCCGACATGGGTGGGACAGAGTTTTTCCCCCCAATTTTTGGATCACTGTGTTTTGGTTCTTGTTTCAGGTTCTAATACTCTTTCTTTCTCCATTGAAGTCAACGTGAAATCTAAGGTAAAAAAAAAACCCAGGGATCTAGGACAGAACCACCACCCCAATCCCCTGGGACAGGGAGTCCAACCTTCCCCACCCCCATTCCCCAGGGCCCACAACTGGCCTCAGAGGGTGGGGATCTATATCTCCACCCCACCTCACTCCTGGGGCCTGTCTTTGCCCCCAACCCCTTGGGGCCCTGCCAAATTGGTGGCATGTACTTACCAGTCCACAGGCCTCACAAGATGGTGGTGAAGAGCCACCACCTCTGCTGGTGTAGGGTTACCATATATGCACATTTTTATTTATTTATTTATTTATTTATTTGCATTATTTTTACCCTGCCTCTCCTGCTCATGCAGCTCAAGGCAGCTTACAAACATAATATAATTTAAAATATCATTAAAATCATAAAAATAACATATATTATTAATTTATTATTATTATTATTTATATAGCGCAAGCGATGTACCTGGTGCTTTACAAAGAGTAAGATAGACATGGTCCCTTCCCGAGAGCTTATAAATCCATACAACAAATCAAAAGGGGGATAGCATAAAATATAAAAAAACCTGCCTCCCTGCCCCACCCCCCACCCACCCTTCACCCATCTCCCTCATGAAAAGCCTGGCAGAATAGCCAGGTCTTGCACTGACATCAAAATAAGGTGAGGTCCAGGGCCACCCGGGCCTCTGCCGGAAGGGAGTTCTACACCCTAGATGCAGCTACCAAGAACACCCTATCCATCGCAGCCCCCCAGACCACCCAGGGAACATCAAGAAGGGTGCGCTCCCAGCAGACCGCAAGGGTCGATCCAGGACACGGATAGTGAGGCGATTCCACAGATAGGTGGGCCCTAGATCGTGTAGGACTTTATAGGTAAGTATCAACACTTTGAATCAGGCCTGGAAGACTATAGGCAACCAGTGAAGAGCACAGAGCACTGGTGTAATGTGCTCACAGTGACCCATCCCTTTAAGGAGGTAGGCCACTGCATTCTGCACTAGCTGCAGTCTCTGGACTGTCACCAAGTGTAGCCCCATGTAGAGTGCATTGCAATAGTCTAGTCCTGAGGTGATGAAGGCATGGATGATGGTGGCCAGGTCAGAGTCAGAGACCTACGGCCGAAGCCGCCACACCAGATGTAACTGGCAAAAAGCACTCTTTGCCACAGCTGCCACCTGAAGATCCAGGCAGAGCTGGGAATCAAGGGCACTGGTTCCAATGCATCCCTGCAACCTGTATATCTCATAAATGCCCACTAAAAATTTGCATGTATGGCAACCCTATGCTGCCGGCAGGGCTGGGCCATCTCTGCAGCCAGATGGCTGTGCTGGAGCCGGTGTGGCTGTGGGAGGTCTGCTGGGCTCCAGCAGGCCTTGTTCCCAGGGTGTGCTGCCGAGGCTCTGCTGCCAGGTGGCAGTTCTCTGGCAACGTGCCCTAGGAAGAAGGCCTTCCAGGGCCCGGTAAGCCTTCCACAGCCACACTGACTCCGGTGCAGCCATCTGGCTGCAGAGGCAGTCCCACCAGCTCCTCGACTCCATTCTCTGGAGCCCATGGACCAGTAAGTACATGTCACTTGACAGCAGGGCCCCAAAGAGTGGGGGTGGGTAAAGATGGGCCCCAAGAGGTGGGGGTGGGAATGGAGACGCAGATCCCCACCTCCATCCTCGGAGGCTAGTAGTGGGCCCCAGGGAATGGAATTGGGGGAGGTTGGACTCCGGTTCCCTTTCCCATTGACTTCATGATGTCAATGGGAAAATTTCCTCATTGACTTCAATGGGAAGATACAGAACCAAAAACCAGGAACCAAAATGGCCCAATTTTTGGACCTTTTGGTCTTAAACTGAAATAACCATTTTGGGGCTGAGGTTCAAGGTTTTGGTGTTGATTTATAAGGACCTTCACGGTCTGGGCCCCTCGTACCTCAGGAACTGCCTCGCCCTCCGCGCTCCAGGGCGGCTCCTTTGGTCTGCCGGGGGTGCCTTCTTGGAGGTCCCCCGCGTGAAGCGGGGGGCCACAATGAAGACAGCATTCTCAGTGGCTGGGCTGCGCCTTTGTAACTCCCTTGCGGAGGAAGCCCACCTGGCCCCAAGCCTGTTGACATTTGGGCGAAGTTGTAAAATCTGGCTGTTCACCCAGGCCTTTGGGGAGGGGGGGAGGAGGGGAGGGTTTTAGCTCCCCTACCTTATTTATTGTTTTAATTGAGGTCCCGGGCCCTGTTTTAATATATGATTGCTATTGTTGATTGTTTTTAATTGTTTTTATATATTATATGTGTTTTATTGTTGGAAGTCACCCGAGCTATTTGCAGGAGGGGCAGGGTAAAAGTCTATGAAATAAATAAACATAAAATTATTATTAATTAATTATTATTATTATTATTATTATTATTATTATAATAAACATTTATATAGTGCCAGTAATGTGACCTGGTGTTGTACAGAACATAGAAATAGACTGGTCCCTGCCTGTGGCTTACAATCTAAAAGACAAGGAGGGGGAGACAGGGAGAGGGGACAGTGGGAGAGNGTAGTGTGGGCTCTGGGTCACTGGCAGTGGCCCGGAGCCCGCACTAGGGGAAATTATTTTTGGTGTTTAAATCCATGCTGGGCAGGGTGGGTGTGGGGTGTCCCCCCTTCCACCCGCACAGCCTGGACTCGGGGAGGGAAAGTGTTTGTGGTTTTTTGTGTTTTTTTTTTACATTGCAGCCATTCATTTGAATGGCCGCAATGTAAAAAATCCGGTACTGGGGGAATCCGGCAATTTACCCGGATTACCGGGTTTAATCCGATACTGCCAGTACACCCAATACTGGGCAGTATCGGATACCGGTAGATCCGATAGTCCCACCCCTACTCTGGACCCACCACGATGCCCCCTTGACTGGCCACCTGGGAGCCCATCATACGTGTCAACTTATTCGTCGGGTCTATTGGTGGCCATCCCTAACCGTGTATGTCCACCAGTATGTGAACGCCTGTATGACCTGCGCCCAAATCAAGACACCTTGACAAGCTCGTGTGGGCCTACTGCAGCTATCTACCCTGCCCCAAGGACCGTGGCAATGGGTGGGAATTGACTTTATTGTTGAACTCCCCCCCTCAAGAGTGTATAATACAATCCTTGTTGTAGTCGACCACTTCTCCAAGATGGCCCACTTTGTGGCCTGCAAAGGCCTGCCTTCTGCACACCATATGGTGCTCCTTTTTATATGCCATATCATGAAGCTCCATGGGTGGCCTCTTGAAATAATCTCGGACCGTGGCACTCGATTTGTCTCACGCTTCTGGAAGGCCCTTTTTTCAGTCCTCCATGTTACCCTCAAGTCATCTACTGCATATCATCCTCAAACCAACGGGCAAGTAGAAAGAGTTAATCAAAATTTAGAACAATATCTTCATTGCTATCTCAACCATCTACAGGACGATTGGTATACGTGGCTACCCATTGCTGAATTTGCATATAACAACGCCCCAAATGCATCCTTAGGGGACTCACAATTTTTTGTTTCCTATGGATTCCACCCCCGGATAGGGACCCCAGACCTTCCCTCAATAAGTGTTCCCGCTGCAGGGGCTATGGTTCACTGCATTCATGCAGCGCAAGCCCTTGCTAAAGATACCCTGGAACGTGCACGCCAGCAATACAAAAAATCGACTGACAGGCTCAGGTGGGATATGCCGCCCTTACAACCAGGGGACTATGTGTGGGTTAGTCGGCATCATTACCCCTCAACCCGCCCATCAGCAAAACTGGACTATCGCTACATCAGCCCATGACCTATTGTGCACAAGGTCAATGATGTCACATACACTGTGCGCTTACCCCCTCACCTTCGTATTCACCCTACTGTTCATGTTTCCTTGTTAAAAAAGGTGGCATCCCCCCAGACACCACTCCTTCCACCCCCCTGGGTCCCATCCTGGACACGCCCCTGGGTCACAAATATGAGGTTTGAGCAATTATTTACTCTCGCCGCCAGTATGGGTACCTGCAGTATTTGGTTGATTGGGTGGGCTACGGCCCTTCCAACCACTCCTGGGAGCCTACTGGCGGGGTTTTGGCCCCCCACTTGGTGCGCCTTTTCCATCTTCACCACCCGTCCAAGCCTGGACCTGTGTGGACCCATGGACGGGGGGCTGCACGGGGGGGGTACTGTCAGCAGCCACCCCTCCCGCCCCGCAGGAGGACTCAGCGCCCCGGATCGGGGGGGGATGGCTTTTGGCTCTCAGGCTGTGGGTGGGAGGACATGCCCCCACGAAACGGGCACATGCCCCAGCTGCTCCCCTCGCCATGCCTACCCCTGGGGCCCAGCACCAGCTGGACAGAACAACCCCCCAGGACAGGAAGACACCGTCGCATGCAGTGCGCCACTCTGCATGGCTCGTGGCACATCAGAGGGCAGGGCCAGCATCATAAGAGGCCAGCGTTGAGGAACCTCGGCACTGGTGATTGAGTGCAGACCGGTCGACTAAAAGCTAAGTGTTTGTGTTCTTTGGTGCTTGCGTATATTCATCTGCTTAGTGTGTGTTGTGTATCCTTCCCCTGCTCTTCCCCTGAATCCTTGAGTGTGAGTGTGCCTGTAGCCGGAGTGCATGTGTCGACGGATGTGTGGTGTGCCCCCCCTTCTGTGGGCTTGCTCCCTTTTGCCTTCCCCTGTGAGTAAGCACCCCCTCCCCCACCTACTTGGTTCCCTCTCCTGGTTTCCCTCACATGACCCCTCACTCCTTTCCCACCCCGGCTCCCAGTGTGAGAGTGACTGGGGATAGGGTGCGCGGTGGGCGCCTTGCTCTGACCTTAACCCCGGCACCCAATGATGACAGGGACCTTGTCTCAGTAGGGACGTTTGGTCCACATACTATCATGACGGGCACTGATTCCAGTGTGTACCTGCCGGGGGAAGGGCAAGGAGCTCAGAAGCATGACCTGGGCCGGCCGTGTGCGTGGATATGTGTATACTTCCCTCCTCCCCCCCCCCCAACAGAATCACCAGCCTTTACCTTTTCCCCAGGGATAGGGTTTATGGATTTAGCAGGAGAGGTGGCGGAGCTTGTTAGAGTAGTGCGCTCCCTGACCATGGAGATTAAGGATCTTCGGGATGAGCACCAGGCCCTCACCACAGCAGCGGCCCAGGGGAGTGCCCCTGTGGCGGGTTCCAGGTTGGTCAGTGGCATGGGGGCCACTGGGGTGGTCAGGGGGACCCCCCTGGCTGCCCCCGCGGTGGCCATGCTGGTGCTGGCCGGTGCCATGGCCCCTCGGGAGCCCCAGGAACCCCGGATGGAAAAGTTCACGTGGGACCGTAAGCTGTTTCAGGGATTTCTTGCTCTCTGAAAACTCACCTTTACCTTACAACCCCCACATACCCCACTGATGCCCTCAAGGTGGCATTCATTATAGGGAACTTAGGGGGTGTGGCTCTGGAGTGGGCCTCCACCCTGTTGAAAGGAAATAGCCCCCTCCTGAATAACTACAAGGATTTTCTGACCGAGTTTGCTTTTCTATTTGACCACCCGCACTGAGTGAAAGATGCGGAGGCCACCATTTTATCCCTGAAGCAGATGAGAGGGGGTCTGATAGAGTATGTCACGCAATTACAACAACTGGCCTTGGAGTTGCAATGGCCTAATAACGTTTTAAAGGTGATGTTTCGTAGAGGGTTAGCCAATGAGGTAAAGGATCAGCTGGCCCTTACGGTCTTGCCAGACACCTGGGAGGAGTTGGCTAACCTCGCCCTACAAATAGAAGACCGGCTGGTGGAATGGCAACAGGAGCGTCGACAGGAACCTCGCCCATTCCTCCCTCAACAACTTCTCCCAGCCACAGCACCCACACTAAGTGCCAGCCCCGGCGATCCTGAACCTATGCAGTTGGGAGCCTCATGAAAAGCCCTATCCTCTGAAGAATGAGATCAGAGGCAGAGAACTAGGGCTTGCTTTTACTTCGGAGAACAGACTCACTTCATTAATGAGTGCCCGGCGCTCCCCCCCAGAAGTGTGAAAACCGGGAAACGACAAGAACCAGGGTGGGCAGGGGCCACCTCGACTATAAGACGAATCCCCTCCATTGTCGGGGCCCCCCAATGTCATCTCCGGGTACCGCTAACCCTGACCGTTGGACCCCAGCGGTCACGAATTGTCTGGGCCCTGATTGACTCAGGAGCCTCGGGGAACTTTATCAATGGGGACTTTGTTTGTGACTATGTTGTGCCCATGGAACAGAAGGAACATCTGGAGGCAGTTGTATCCGGACCTGTTACCTTCCAAACCTCCCCGCTTCAATGTACAATTGGGGCCCATCAAGAGCAAGTCATTTTTGACATTGTGTCTATCCCCTTTTTTGTTGTGGTTCTCGAACTTTCTTGGTTGGAGACCCATGACCCACAAATCAAGTGGGCCCCAAGACGCCTATCCTTCACCTCACCCTACTGCATCCAGCACGCCTGCAGCCCCCCCCCACGCTTGGTGGGGAGGCCAGAGCCACCTTCGTCACAGATCCTGTCCCTTTGTGGCTGCCTTCGGAATATCATGACTTCCTTGACGTTTTTAGCAAAACTCAAGCTGCTAGTTTGCCCCCACATCGGGCTTATGATTGTCCTATTGACCTACTCCCCAGAACTAAACCCCCGTTCAGGCGTATTTATGCCCTTGCAGCCCTCGAACTTGCAGCCCTCCAGCAGTACTTGAACGACAATTGGGGCTATTCGCCACTCCTGCTCCCCTGCCGGCGCACCCATTTTTTGTGTGTTCAAAAAGGACAGTGGTCTAAGACCCTGCATTGATTATTGAGGACTTAACAAGATTACCATTAAAAATAGATACCCTCTTCCTTTAATTCCAGAACTATTGAATCGGCTGCAAGGGGCTTGTATCTACACCAAACTGGACCTACGGGGAGCCTACAATCTGGTGCGTGTGCGAAGGGGGGATGAGTGGAAAACCACCTTTCGCACTCGCTATGGACATTATGAATACTGTGTGATGCCGTTCGGCCTCGCCAATGCTCCGGCTACGTTTCAGCACTTCATTAATGATATTTTTCGTGACCTTCTGGACATTTTCATTATAGCATACCTGGACGATATTTTGATTTATTCGTCCAACGTTCAACAGCACACTGAACATGTCCGGAAGGTCTGGCAATGACTGCAGGACAACCAATTGTACTGCAAAGGAGAGAAATGTGCATTCCACCTTACTACGGTGGAGTTCCTTGGCTTCATCATCAACCCTACAGGAATAAAAATGGACCCTCAAAAAGTTGACGCTCTTCTCCAATGGCCCCCTCCATGCACAGTGAAGGCTCTTCAGCGCTTCCTTGGAAGTAACAATTATTATAGGCAGTACATCCCGAGTTACGCAGAAATTACCATGCCACTGACACAACTCCTTAAAAATAACCAGGCTTTTCTATGGGGTCCAGAGCAACAGCACAGTTTCTCCTACCTCAAGCGTGCATTTACTTCCGCGCCCCTTCTCCAACATCCCACCTTTAAGAAACCCTTTCACGTGGAATCCGATGCTTCCAGTAGCGCACTGGGCGCAGTCCTGCTTCAAGAAGATGCCACATCCAAGCAACTACTCCCTTGTGTGTATTACTCTCGCCTATTGACCCCCGCAGAACGTAATTATACGATCTTTGATCGTGAACTTTTAGCTATCAAAGGTGCCTTCACGACTTGGCAACACTACCTAGAGGGAGCGAAGTACCCCGTCACAGTGGTCACTGACCATAAGAATTTGACCTTCTTACAAACGGCACAAATCACTAATGCCCGCCAGGCTCATTGGGCACTGTTCTTCACACGTTTCTCCTTTGTGGTGCACTACCATCCTGGTCACCTGAACATCCTCGNGCTTGGTCGTGGAGCGCTTTGAACATGAATACCAGGAGTTTAAACAGGATAAGTTCAGGAAGGGGGAGCCAGTGAAGAGAGAAGAGGAGAGGCTGCACATGGTCGAAGCGATGGGCAGAGTGAATGACCTTGGCAGCGGAGTTTTGGATTGCGATAAGGGGGGACAGGTGAGAGTGAGGGAGGCCAGCAAGGAGGAGGTTGCAGTAATCGAGGCAAGAGATAACCATGGCATGAACAAGGGTTTTGGCCGAGGAGGTAAAGAGAAAGGGGCTGATCCGAGCAATGTTATGCAGGGCGAATCGGCAGGATTTGGCGACAGAGTCAATGTAAGGTGTAAAAGAGAGGTGCGTGTTGAAGATGAAGCCCAAGCTACGGGCTTGGAGAACAGGATGAATGGTGAATCCATCGATGCAAATGGGCAGGTTAGAGGGAGAGGAAGAGGAGGGAGGAAAAATGAGGAGTTCAGTCTTGGCCATGTTGAGCTTGAGTTGATGTCAGGACATCCAGGCGGAGATATCAGAGAGGCAGTTGACGAGGCGTGAGTGGACAGAGGAGGAGAGAGAGGGGGTAGAAAGATAGAGTTGGGTGTCATCAGCATAGAGATGGTATTGGAATCTGTGGGAGGCAATAACTTTGCCAAGGGACAGGGTGTAAATAGAGAAGAGGAGAGGGCCAAGGACAGAGCCTTGGGGGACCCCAACCAAAAGAGGGAGGGAGGAGGAACTTGACTTGGGGAGTGAGACTTTAAAGGAGCGGTCAGAGAGGTAGGAGGAGAACCAGTCAAGGACAGAGCCATGGAAGTCCAAAGAGTAAAGTGACTCCAATAGGAGCGAGTGGTCGGCAGTGTCAAAGGCAGCAGAGAGGTCAAGGAGGACAGGAATGGAGTAGAGGCACTTAGATTCAGCAACAAGCAGATCATTGGTGATCTTGGCCAGGGCAGTTTCAGTAGAGTGGAGGGGGCGGAAGCCAGATTGGAGAGGGTCCAGGGAGGAGTTGGCAGAGAGGAGGGCCGGGCAGCGGGAGTAGACAACACGTTCCAGAAGCTTTGAGGCAAAGGGAAGGAGGGAGACTGGTTGGTAACTAGAGGGGTCAGATGGGTCCAGGGTGGACTTTTTGAGGATGGGGGAGTCAGTGGCATGCTTGAAGGCAGAGGGGAAGGAGGAAAAACCAAAACCAAAATTCCCACCCCTTAAAAGTTTTTATACCACTTTGAATGGGATTGGATTGGGCTCTGTGATTTTAAGAGTAGTTTGCGTCAAAGAAACTGCCAAATTGTTCCAGTGCAAAAGGGAGGCCGCTTAGACCTGGATCAGCCAAAGGACCCCACTGCATACATTGATCTGGATATGATGTTGGTGAGAGTCCAGGTCCAAGTGGGTCTGTGCCATTTGCGGATGAGATTGCAATTATGATTGGCATTTGATATTCAGCCAATGGGGGAAATGGCAAGAACACAGGTCCCGGTGAATATATTAATCTTTCTTCCTATATGGGGTTATGAGATTATATTTAAGTCTCAAAATGGGGTGATGCAAGCAAATGTCTGGGAACCTCTTGCCCTTGCAAATGATCCTCCTGTTTAGTTCTGACTGATTACTCATAATGGTGAGTGTAACAAACAAAGTGGAAAACATGTTATTTTCCAGTGGCACAAGCACCAGTCCTCAGACTGTTCAGACAAATTATTGTGTCTTTTTTAATAGCACTAGGAAATCTCTTGGCAATAATCCAGAGAAAGGACCAATTCCTAATAGAGTGATCTGCGAAATCCCAATAGAGTCCCACAGAACACAATCCTGTTGAGTGCTCAGCACTGCTAAGAGAGAAATAATAATAATAATAATAATAATAATAATTTTATTTGTATAGTGCTCCCCTGCCTTTAAAAGGCACTCAGAGTGCTTTACAGTCATAAAATACAATATAAAACCAATTTTAAACAATTAAAAAGGGGAATACAAACAGGGAGGACAAACTACATTAAGGGGAACCAACAGTGGATCCTAAAAGCACCTAGAGAATAATTAAGTTTTCAGATGCTTTTTAATGGTGAAGCCTGCCCAGTTCGGGGCCCTGAAGACCAGCAGAGCAATTTAAAATTCAGTCTGTCCCTCTACAGGCAGCCAGTATAGAGAACGCAGGGCGGGCGTAATGTGATCACGGTTGCCCAAGCCAGTAAGCAGCAAGTACACTCAGTACTTCATAGGTGCGCTCAGCACCTTGCTGATTGGAGCCCATGAAGCAGGCAGCTCTATTTTTTTCACTGTTAGGAATCAAAAGGGTAAAATCAATTTAAAAACTCAAATTAATTGAAAGGCTCCAGCCATATCAAACTGGGATTTGAAGTGATATGAATGATGGAAAATTAGCTTGAGCTGCCTCTTAATCTTCAGACCTTAAGATACCTGAAAGGGGCAGCCTTTTTATTTTTAAAAAGAATCTATTTCACAGTATAGCTCTACTACATTGGAAGCAACTGATGGCTACAACAGGGCACTTTTCCAACTCCTAATTAAGATTGTATCACTTGGTGCCTCCGGCAGCGTCATGACAACAAACTTAGGACTGGCCCTCCCAGCGGAGTCCCTTTTCATTAATGCATCTCCTGTTCACAAGCTGCAGCTTGTTGACTTGACTGGGTAAGTATAGCAGGAAGGGCATGTGGGATGTGTATCTTTTTCAAACTATTAACAGTCCAGAGATGGAAAAATAACAGCTTGAGCAGAGAGCTTGCTTGTTTTTTGTTTTTGTTTTTTTAATGGCATTTGCAAAGGAGAGCTTGGCACTGAACTGCAATCTTAGGGTAAAGCCACACAAGACAGGATGGGCCTTATCCCATGCCCACCCTGGGGAGTGTGAACGCAGTCACCACACTTTGGGCTAGCAGGGAGGGCAGTCCAAGCAAGCAGCCCCCCACAGTCGTCACCAGCCCCTCCATGCCACGGGTCAGGCTGAAGAGTCGGCCACACAGGGTTGGACGCCTGGACTCTGCTGAGCTACAGGATCAGACCCGCTGCCACTAGACAGCTGATGGGGGCGGGGGCAGAGAAATGTGCATGCTTTCCCAGCTTGCTAAACAGCTGATTGGAAGAGCCCTGTGATTGCCCTGTGGGCAGGAGGGGCGGGATATAAATTTTAAATAAATAAATAAATAATAAAAATTAGTAGGCGAAGGCAGTGGACCATATGGCTGGCAGTTGCCAGATGTTTGTTGACTTCTGTCCGCTGGAGAAGGCCAGTGACACATCATATGTTACTGTTGTCCCACCTGGGTAAATGTGGGATAACGAGTCCCACCCCTCCCCCAATCAGCTGTTTAGCAGTCGGGGAGTGGACGCATGCCCCTGGGGCATGCGTCCACTCCCCGACTGCTAAACAGCTGATTGGGGGAGGGGTGGGACTCGTTATCCCACATTTACCCAGGTGGGACAACAGTAACATATGATGTGTCACTGGCCTTCTCCAGCGGACAGAAGTCAACAAACATCTGGCAACTGCCAGCCATATGGTCCACTGCCTTCGCCTACTAATTTTTATTATTTATTTATTTATTTAAAATTTATATCCCGCCCCTCCTGCCCACAGGGCAATCACAGGGCTCTTCCAATCAGCTGTTTAGCAAGCTGGGAAAGCATGCACATTTCTCTGCCCCCGCCCCCATCAGCTGTCTAGTGGCAGCGGGTCTGATCCTGTAGCTCAGCAGAGTCCAGGCGTCCAACCCTGTGTGGCCGACTCTTCAGCCTGACCCGTGGCATGGAGGGGCTGGTGACGACTGTGGGGGGCTGCTTGCTTGGACTGCCCTCCCTGCTAGCCCAAAGTGTGGTGACTGCGTTCACACTCCCCAGGGTGGGCATGGGATAAGGCCCATCCTGTCTTGTGTGGCTTTACCCTAAGATTGCAGTTCAGTGCCAAGCTCTCCTTTGCAAATGCCATTAAAAAAACAAAAACAAAAAACAAGCAAGCTCTCTGCTCAAGCTGTTATTTTTCCATCTCTGGACTGTTAATAGTTTGAAAAAGATACACATCCCACATGCCCTTCCTGCTATACTTACCCAGTCAAGTCAACAAGCTGCAGCTTGTGAACAGGAGATGCATTAATGAAAAGGGACTCCGCTGGGAGGGCCAGTCCTAAGTTTGTTGTCATGACGCTGCCGGAGGCACCAAGTGATACAATCTTAATTAGGAGTTGGAAAAGTGCCCTGTTGTAGCCATCAGTTGCTTCCAATGTAGTAGAGCTATACTGTGAAATAGATTCTTTTTAAAAATAAAAAGGCTGCCCCTTTCAGGTATCTTAAGGTCTGAAGATTAAGAGGCAGCTCAAGCTAATTTTCCATCATTCATATCACTTCAAATCCCAGTTTGATATGGCTGGAGCCTTTCAATTAATTTGAGTTTTTAAATTGATTTTACCCTTTTGATTCCTAACAGTGAAAAAAATAGAGCTGCCTGCTTCATGGGCTCCAATCAGCAAGGTGCTGAGCGCACCTATGAAGTACTGAGTGTACTTGCTGCTTACTGGCTTGGGCAACCGTGATCACATTACGCCCGCCCTGCGTTCTCTATACTGGCTGCCTGTAGAGGGACAGACTGAATTTTAAATTGCTCTGCTGGTCTTCAGGGCCCCGAACTGGGCAGGCTTCACCATTAAAAAGCATCTGAAAACTTAATTATTCTCTAGGTGCTTTTAGGATCCACTGTTGGTTCCCCTTAATGTAGTTTGTCCTCCCTGTTTGTATTCCCCTTTTTAATTGTTTAAAATTGGTTTTATATTGTATTTTATGACTGTAAAGCACTCTGAGTGCCTTTTAAAGGCAGGGGAGCACTATACAAATAAAATTATTATTATTATTATTATTATTATTATTTCTCTCTTAGCAGTGCTGAGCACTCAACAGGATTGTGTTCTGTGGGACTCTATTGGGATTTCGCAGATCACTCTATTAGGAATTGGTCCTTTCTCTGGATTATTGCCAAGAGATTNGTCAAGAGATGGTTTCTTGAGCAGGGGTCTAACCACAGCCTCTTTTAGGCAATCAGGCACCCTGCCCTCCCGAAGGGAGGCACTAACCACCCCAGCCAGCAACGGCCGTAACGTCTCCTGGCTAGCTTTCACCAGCCAGGACGGGCATGGATCTTGCTCACAAGTAGTGGCATGAACAGATCCCAACAAGGACTCCACATCGGCAGGCGACACCATCTGAAACCGATCCCACAAAACAAGACAGGACCGGGCATCCATAGCCCCAAGATGATCCTCTGCAGTAACTGTGGTGCCGAAATCATGGCAGATGCAAGCGATCTTATCGATAAACCGGTCACAGCGGTCACTGCATTGCTCCAGGTCCAGGTAGAGGCAGGCAGGACTGACCAAGCCTTCCACCACTCGGAAAAGCTCAGCAGGACGTGATTTTGCAGATGCAATAAGAGCAGCAAAGAACTGCTTCTTTGCTGCCTGCACCACCACAGCATAGGCTTTTAAACTGCTCTTATGCTGCGATCGATCATACTGGTCGCGAGTCCGGTGCCACCGGCGTTCTAACCGCCTGCTCTCCCGCTTCAAACACCGCAGGTCCTCAATAAACCAAGGAGACCTGTGGGAGACTCGGGAGGGCAGCGGACGCCTGGGAGCCACTCTGTCAATGACAGAGGTGTTAACTAATGAGGGGTAACATCTCATGTGGCCTTACCTTTACTCATGCGAGTAGTCCAATTAAAATGAGGCCACTTGCAAGAGTTAAAAGGGGAGCAAACAGGTTCTCATGATTTTTCAGAGTTGCCAAATGTACAAAAGGAGCTAATGGCAGGACAGCACTAATACTGTGTCTCTTCACAAACATACACCCCACTTCTTTAAATCACACTAAATGCAAGTGTGTAGATTCAATCAACAACAGTTAATTTCTTAATAAATAGACTGGCCCTCTGACACTAGGGTACAGAAATGTTAGTGAGAAAATGGGGTCAGTATTCTAGTGTCTTTCATTGCTTTTCTGTGACCTTGAGAAAGCCTCCCAACCTTGAAGACTTTCATCTGTAGGTAGAACAGCAATGAAAGTGCTTACCCACTTTTGCAACATTCCGTGCTTTGAGGATGAAAATTGTTGTAGGAAATAAGTGCAAAGTATTAACAGCACATATTCTGTTCTCCCTCTGAAGGGCCTACTTGTCTTAAAATTTAGTCTTCTCCACTGCACCGAGACATCAGTGGGAATAGTCACGACCCACCTGTCAGCATGAGTCAGCAATAATTACTCTGCATCTTTATTATGTAGAATTCCACCACCTTATCTTAGGGTGACTCAACAGAGGAGTTATGCATTTCTCTGCAGGGTCCTGCAGCTCACTTTCCTGTTTCACTGGTATGAAAGGTTACAAAGGTAACTGGAAATGACAGAAACTTATTGGAGAAGAAGGAGCAACAGTACAACCCAGACTGCACATTTTAGTCAAGTGTTCCCATCAAACAAAGAATTGGTGGCAATGCGTTATCTTTTTCAAGAGCATCTATGGACATCAATGACCACAGGAAAAGGTATTGTTCCCTGATGCATCTGGGAGTGCTTTCCAATTAAAAGCAAATCACTGAAAGAGACTTTCAAATTGGTTTTATTGAACGAGAAGAAATGAAGGGAAGCTAGTTGAGATTTGACAACAATAGCCGAAATGATTTGTAATCACGAGGGGTGAGAGATAACATTAAATTAGCATTGGTAAAAATAGAACCCTGCTTTGGATTTACGTAGGCTCTCTCCAGTTGTTCTATCTATGTGCAATGTCCTTTCTCTCTAAAGAAACCCGTAGTTGCTCCCACTCCCACAAGTCATACTGCAGTCAAGAGTCTGTCAGCATTTCCATTTTAAAACTTGCCCCCTCCTCCAGAAATGTAGTGCTTAGCTAGAAAACTTGACCCAAGCTGGATTTTGTCACACAAAGTCTCAATATGGCAGCGTGTTTATTTTTTTTTTACCAGTGAAGCAGTTAAAATCAGTCTGACTGTTTTCTAAGTTATAAGGGCAAAAATATACATCACAGCTGCTGTATGTATATAGCACTCAGCCTCTTCCTGCATCAACATTAAATACTTCTGTATAATCCCCATTTTGTAAGTAGAGAAGCTAAGACTCAGAGGACTTAGCCTATCATGTCACCATGGTAACATATCAAAATATTACCCACCACTCGACCTGCTCCCATGAGTGTGCTCTCATGGGCATGCCTGATCCAGGAGTCTTACTCAGGAGGTGTTACTCTGCAGTAATTACCTACCCTCTGCCTCTGTTCTCACAAGCAGGGAGAACCAGGAGTTAAAAACCTCCTCCCTTCTCCTGATCTCCCACCCTTGAACTTTTCAAAGAAATTTCAAATGGGAAGCTAGGGAGTAGAATAACAAGGGGTGCTTTTACACGAATGGCACCCACTGCTCTGCTCCACCTCACACCCAGGCAGCCTGTCTGTGTAAAGGCAGGCCACCAGATGTGCAGGCAGAGCAGAAGTGTAGGCACTACCTGCTCTACTCCAGTCCTGCTAGTGGTGTTCTGGAACATCCCGGAGCACTGCCGTCTGCCAGCAGAACAGGCTGCCCGAACATGGGGTACCAGGTGGAGGCAGAGCTGCGGTCCATCTACCTGTGGACAGCCGCTGCAGCTCTGCTCCTGGCCAGGGGTTGCCCCAGGCAAAGATATAGTGCTGTGAGTGGCAGCCTAGAGCACCAGGCGATCCGCCCACAGCTCTATGGTGTGGGGGAAGGGGGTGCCATACGGGCGGACTGCGGACCACAGCAGCTTCTGGGTCCATATAAACCCTGTGCAGGTGGCGCTTGTGGCAAAATGCCACTTGCCTAGATGAGCACTGGCTAAGACAGCCACTGATACAGACAAAGACCCCTTGCCTGAACTCAAGGCAGGCTCAACACAGCGTTAGGCCTCTAATCGAACATATGGGAAGGACCCCACATTCCTGAAATTCCTAAGGAATGTGCTAATGCCAGCAGGAAGCCAAAACCTGATTGGCCTGGACTGGTCAACTGGAATTTGTACCTGGGCCAGGTGACGTACCTGTACAAATCACAGGGAAGGGGAAGGGTATTTTTAAAAGCCTCAGACTCTCTCCATGCTCTCTCTTCTCTGGGACTCTGATGGAGTGTGTGTATTGTGACTGTGAACTCTAGCTCTGGCCTAGCCAGAACAAGGACTTGAACCCCATAGGGAAACCATCACCTATGGAGATCAGACCAGGAGGACTAACCCTGCATGAGTAATTGCTTGCTGGCCTGCTACACAAGATACTATACTAGATAGATGTGTTCCAGATGGGGTACTTTTCCCGAAACCGGACTTGCTTTGCTCAAAGGGTTATCAACCCCTAGTTCTATGCTTTTATTCCTTTTTATCTGTACTAGTAAAGTCTACGTTTTCTTTTTACCCTACTAGGTGTGTGTGTGTGTGTGTGTGTGTGTGTGTGTGTGTGTGTGTGTGTGTGTGTGTGTGTGTTATTGGCTGAGCATTATACAGCTCCCTAGGCCATGTAACCAGGCCAAGCTACTAAAGAGAGGGAAATCTACCTATTGGGCTAGAAGCCAACAACTTTGGAACCAAGGGAAGCCTCCTGTGGGTGACTCTGGGGATCTGCCTCCAATGCAGGGGAGGAAATCCCAGGAACAGAGTGCCAGGAAAGGGGAGTGCTTTGGGGAAGCTGTAAGGCTTATGCCTTTTGGGGGTTCACATTTCCTGAGTGGTGTGAATGCCCTCTGGGGATACACTCGGGTGGTGGCAGTGGAATATCAAGGGTTTGGGGAGGTTTGCCAACTGTGGGAACCCCTGGTCAGAGATTTGGAGAAACACAGTGAGGTGGGTGGCTCAGCTGTATAGCGCCCCCTACTGGCATTTCGCCACAGAGCTGGATGTGGGCAGACACAGGGGTGCATCCCCAGAGCAGGTCCGGGGGTGGCCACCCTTGGGTCTGTCTAGACACCCAAGGAGTCATGAGGGAGACCTATACAAAAGAAGAACTGAGGGTTTTCTGGGACAGCAGACGACTGCATAAACAAGGGAAATTCCCTTGAATAGTACAGATGGGCATAACTCCAGGAGTAGGCCCTCCCTCTCCACTTTAGACTGACTTGTGGAGAGGTTAACAAGCACCCGATTCTTCCTTTGTCCTCACTTTAAACTAGGGTTGAAACTCACTCTTGCTATTCTCAAAAATCTCATCAAGAACCAGGTTCTTGACAAGATTTTTGAGAATGAGTCGAGAATTGCCCTATTCTTGCAAGATTCTTGAGAGCCCCCAAAACTCTCTGTGCATGCACAGAATGGCCACCACGGCCGTTCCATGCATGTGTACCTCTGGTGACCATTTTGCACATGTTCAGAGCATTTTTAAGGTTTTTGAGAATCTTGCCAGATTCTCAAAAACCTAGAAAATGCTCTGCGCATGTGCAAAATGGCCACTAGGGGCCCGCACATGTGCAGAGTGTTTGGTTTTTTCCCCAAGATCTTGCAAGAATCTTGTGAGAAACCCTGTGTTTCTGTAAACACAGTAGCGATTAAGGAGAGTTAGAAAGTAGTTACCTCCAAGCAAATGTTCATGTGAACAAAGCTCTATAAGCAAATACAAAAATTAATTCTGTGTTTCCTTGCCTGTGAAAGGAAAAAGCAGTTTTATTATGTATATATATATATATATAATTATGTAAACCATTCATCTGTAACTTTGTGTGTCTTTGGATGCTTAAAATGGCCTACATCTTGAGATGGAAAATGATGTCTTCTTGCACAGTAATTACTTGTTGAGGACAAGATTAATAGGTACATGTTTTACACATTTTGAAGACCACTTGTAAGACATTACATATTTGGAAGAGTGCCTTTCCTACCATGCTCTGTTGTGGCCTGTGAGGTCGACTGGGGGAACCCTCCTGTGCATTCCCCGTTACTCTTGTTCATTCAATGGGGGCGTGCAGGAGGGTATTCTTGGTTTCTGCCCCAATGCTGTGGTCCTTCCTACCCCTGGAGGTCCGCCTAAGTCTGGACCTGAGCATCTTTCGGAGGTGGTGCAAAACCTTTCTTTTTGTTAAAGCATTTGGTAGGTGAGGACAGTGAGAGGGATTAGGTGGGAGGTTGTTGGAGAGTGGGAGTGGGCGGGGATTATATTTTAAATGTTTTGAAATTGTATTTTATGGTTTATATAAGCTGCCCTGAGCCTTCGGGGAAGGGCATAAATGTGAATAAATAAATAAATAAATGTTGTGCTTTTAGATGTACATTATAGTTCTAATCAAGCTGCCAATTTCCATTTGAAATCACCATAAGTAATGTTGAGTGGATGGATCTTTTTAGTGAACATCTTTTATATTCTATTTTGGTAACATAACTATCTCCCTTTAGGACAAGGAGTGGGTCAAGAAGAGTGAATCGGTCCTTTATAGGAGTTGTATAGGCCTTGATGTACAGTGCACCTTGCAAAATGTGTGTGCATATGTAGTTCTCAATATATAACACCTCTCTCACCTCTGCTCTTGTTCCCATAACCACTGAAAATTTCTACTCCTCACTAAGTTCAGTAATCAGCCCTTGATTCGAAGACCTTTAAACTGTGCTAGGACTAAAGTTCATCTTTTTAAAGTTCAATCCCTAGTGTGAAAGGTTGTCATTAGACCTTGCAAGCTTCCCAGCCCTCCACTCCAGTACTAGACTCCATTAGGGCTTGGTGAAAATACAAAAAACAACCCAACAGACTGGAGGTTCTCATTAGCTGCAGAGACAGTATCACCTGGATGACACTAAAACCTTTGAACATGTAATGCTGAGCAGCCAGCAGGGGCGGATTCACTGGGGGGACTAAGGGGACTTCAGCCCCCCTGTTGGTCAGCCGCAGGCTGACATCATGCTTGACCCCCCCCCCCATGTCATAGTTGGAGGCAGGGCTAGCCCATGATTGCTTCCAGACTCTGCCATGTAGAGGGCTTGTGCGCTCGCTGCATGGGGGGGGGGGGCGAAGGGGCAGGCGAGGCAGTCTGTGGGCTGCAAGTACCGGCCCGGGCCCCACCGCGCCTCCTCCTCTCTGGCCTGTGCGCGAGCGGCAAGCCCCCCTGCAGCCTCTGTTTCCCCCTGCACAAGCAATGCCGTGTGCAGCTGCTGGTGCCGCTGGTTCCCTGTGAGAAGTAGGCACCGGTGGCTGCACACTGCAGCACTGCTTGGGGGGGGCAAACAGAGGCTGCAGGGGGACTTGCCGCCCGCCCGCAGGCCAGAGAGGATTTGGAGGCGCGGTGGGGTCCAGGATGGTACTTGCAGCCTCCAGGCTGCCCTGCTGTGTCCAGCACCCTGACCAGCTGGAGTAGGACTGTCCTGACCCTGAGGCAGCAGCAGGCAGCTTGGGAGAGCAGTGGAGCCGAGGAGGAGGAGCATCAGCCCAGTCCAGCAGGTCAGCTGCCCAGTGCCCAGTCCCCGTAGCCAATAGCTAGTCCCCCTGCCTTCCCCCCCAAACTGAGCCCCCCAAACCTGGTGCCCCCTGCCTTCCCCCCAAACTTGGTGCTCTCACCTTCCCCCCTAAACCCA
>QEPC01012375.1:1948264-1966887 GCA_003113815.1 Sphenodon punctatus
TTTTTTTTGGGGGGGGAGAGTCAAGCACGCCCCAGCAGCTGGGGAGGGCAAGCCCCGGCAGCTGGGGAGGGGAAGCCCTGAGGTTTTTACCAGTGCAGGGGGAGGAGGAGGCAAGCCAAGCCCCCCCCCCCCGCATGGTAAATCGCGCCGAGGCGCAGAATTGGGCCCTGACTCCTGCGGAATTTTAAAAAAAATTCCGCGGAAAAATTGGGGCCCTGTTCATGCGTCTTAAAATCCACCCCCAACACACACACACACACACACACACATGCAGAAGAGGGCAAGAATACTGCTTCAGAAGGGACTTTTGAAGCAGGGATTGGGGTCCCTCCAAGTCACATGCAGCAAGTCCTTTCTTTCTAAAGCAGTATTCTTGCCCTCTGCTGCATGTGTGTGTGTGTGTTGGGGGGGAATTTTAAGGCCCATGGATCACCAGACTAACAGTTAAATCTCAGAATTGCTGGATTAAGTAATGTAATGTCCATCCAATGTTAACCCTGGGAACTCCTTGCTGCTGGGTTATGCCTCCTACCGTTGCCCTGGCTCCACCTACCGTTGCCCTGGCTCCACCTACCATTGCCCTGACTCCGTCCCTAGATTCGCTGGCCTTCCTGCCCCTCCAACCTCAAAATCCACCAGCTGCCCCTGCTTGTGATTCTGGAGATTTCAAAAGGCTGAAATAGTGATTCTTGTGATAGAATTGTGATAATTTGTGTTTCAGCTCCTGAGAGTTTTCTGCTAGTCTTGTGATTTTAGGTGTTTTCAAAATGTTAGAAATGTGATGCTTGTGATAAAATTGAGGTTTTCAAATCCTGAGATTTAACTGTTAGTCTTATGATTGTATGTGTTTTCAAAATGTTAGAAATGAGATGCTTGTTATAAAATTGATGTTCTGAAATCCTGAGATTTAACGGTTAGTCTTGTGATTTTAGGTGTTTTCAAAAATGCTGGAAATGTGATTGGGGGGGTGGAGGGTGGCAGCAGCAAGCCTGCCAGGCAACAATGCTGGCCTTGGGGAGGGGGCATGGTGGGAGCTGTGGGGCAGGGCAGGGGAGAAGGCATGAGGTGGAGGGGAAATGGGCAGGTGCTCGATGGTACGGGAGTGGGAGTGAGATTTTAAAGGGCGTGTAATTTTTTTTGCGCGAGCACATGCCAATCATCTAAAAGCGGCCTAGGAACTGTAAAAAGACCACATAAATGCACATCTGCATTTGGCCCATGGGCCTGAGGAGAAGCCCCAGGAATGTGCTGGCAGATCCAGTGTGTTGGGGGGGCAGTGTGTCTGTGTCTGGCCAAGAGTGAAACTGCCATGGTGCTTACTTGGCAGGAGGCGGGGCAGGCGATGGGACTGGAGGCGGGGCCTAATCATCTGGGTGGGGCAGTGCTAACTTTGTACTTCAGCCCCCCCATCCACATCACTTCTGGATCCGCCCCTGGCCAGTGTGATTTCTTGACACAAGGAAAGCCAACTCAGTAATGGAAGAGGCCATGTGGGTGAAGCATAAGGCTGTGAAGAAGGAATTCTGACTCCAGCTCTGACACTTGATTAGGGCCATAAAGAAAGTTAATCACCTATGGACACAATCCTCCATTTACTAATGTCAGTGGCTCAGCTCCCCTTGCTGCTTCCCGCCCTCCCCCAGACATGCCGAGCTAGCAGGTCCAGTGGACAGCATTCAAGTACAAGTTAGTTTATTATGTCGTCAGCGGCCATTGTAAAACATACAAACATACAAAAAGCTGGCCTCACCAGCAACAGAATATACAATGACCACAGATTAAAAATCTGTAGACATTTGAAGAGCATTTTGCAAATACATCAAACATCCCTACCAGCAGGAAATTCCACTCCATGGGACAAACTCATAAAATAGCCCCAAGAGGGCTCTAATCTAAGTTATTCAGCATAATTAAAGTAACTGTATCCTAGAGGCGACTACCAGCGTTACTCAGGAACATTTCCTCCAGAATATTTGAAAGCTAAAAAGCTTTTCCTACAATGAAAAGCATATAATAAATATGACACGACATTGAGGATCACCTGCAAGTCAGAGTTGCCCAATAGGACCTGCAGCAAAACAGCCTCAGCCCTGCCCAGGAATTTAGTCAAAGTAGGGGCCAAGAATTGGACTCTAAGCTCATCATAGAGGTGGCAGCTCAAAACTATGGGTGATTTCAGAAGTGACGTGGTGAATGTCCACCACAGTCAACCTCAGTCAAATGCGGGGGGTGGTGAAAGCGCCATGCATGTCTGTTTGCTCGCATCCATTGGAATATTTCACCACAGTCAAACGCGGCCCGGGGTGAAGCTAACCACGCTTCATGAGGTCGGGGCGGGAGGAGGTCCAGAAGTGTGGTGAATGGTCACCATGGCAGGGCTGAATGAAAAGTAACTTCTGAACGGAAACCCGCAGCTGCGGTGGAAGGACTTGCCCCCACCCACGGTGCATTCTGGGGCTCGAACCGCGGTCCATGGCTCCACTGCATATCTGTTGTGTTCCCCCGGCCCATGTTCTCTCTGATTGCTCCCGGGCGGTGGTCACAATCCTGTCACTTCTGTTGGGGTCGCATGTGTCACCACAGCCCGTGGTGAATCCGTTCACACCGGGGTGGGATTCACTGTGGTGAACTGGAACGTGTCACTTCTGAAATCACCCTATGTGAGTCACCGTCTCTACGGTGAGCTAATCAAAAGGGCATAGGCGTTCCAGGAAAGGAATGGCCAGAATACGTCCCTCCAGTACCCTGGATGGAAAAGAGTTGGCGCGAGCCCAAAAGATTAGCTGTTTGGACTTCATAGAGATGGGTGTGGATAGATATTGGGCCATCTGGTCTCGAGGGGGAGCCCAGTTTAAATAAGGGGCCATGTGGAGGGTGGAATTTTTCCTCCCCTCCTCCTGTTGCCGTTCGATATCTTGGGATTTAGAAAGTATCTCCTTTTTGATTACCCCAAAAGCCTTATGGGCCAGGTAATTTTGGGACAGCCCTATTGACTCCAGATAAGCCACCATTTTCTCTGACCAAGGACTGATAAAGGGGTCCTGGACAACCTTCTTAATCGAAGTGGAGCACTGATTGGTGACCATCTCGCACCACAGCTTAAGGGCTTGTTCCCAAGCCACTTGTTGCCAGGACTTCTGGCCCAGCTGCATCCTAGAGGCTGCGTGGGGAGTCCCTATTGGTTTGCCCAAGAGCCCTATGAGGAACTTTGCCTGTACTGGATTTACCATGTGTGCTACAAAGGGGGCCCAAATTTTGGCCCCATACAGTAACTGGGCCCTTACTTTGCTATTTAATACTTTAACTGCCGGAACCACTGCGCTTCTCCCTTGCTGGATAAAAAATCTATAGATGGAGAGAGATGACCCTTTAGCTATGGCTATGGCCCTTGCCATGTGCCCCTTCCAGCTGCCATCGTTCTGGAATAGCAAACCTAAGTATCTAAAAGACGTTACTTGTTGGATACTATTTCCTTCTACGTTCCACTGATAAATTTTCTTCCTGCTAGAAAAGTCTACTATTTTAGATTTACTAAAATTAATGGTTAACTTATGCATCTCGGTAAAAGAGGCAAAGGCGGTTAGTTGTCTTTTGAGTCCTGTACGCGTCTGCGAAAGTAAGGTGACGTCGTCGGCATAACATAAGCAGCCAACTACTCTTGTAGCAAGTTTAGCTGGGAAGAATCTAGCCTCCGCCATAATAGGTATGATATTGTTTATATAGAAGTTAAAAAGCAACGGGGCAAGTACACACCCCTGCCTAACTCCTAGTGTGGTCTTGATTTGCGGCGAGAGATGGCCCTGCCCGTCCACCCTAACTGTAAGGGTGGAGTTGGAATACATAGAGAGGATCAAATTAAATTATCTTTTATCAATCCCGCAGCTTGGTCTATAAAATACTCCTGTCTACGGATTCGAAGTTAGCTGAAAGATCCAGGAAGGCTGCATACAGAGCACCATGCACTGTATTTTGCAATTATATGAGAGAGAACCAAACATTGTTCCACAGTGGAATGTCCCCTCTGGAACCCTGCCTGTTCTAATGCTATGATATTATCCGTCTGCATCCAGGCCAAGAGTCTACCCAGCAACAGTTTTGCGTAAATCTTACCTATTACTGGAAGTACACTTATTGGTCTGTAGTTTGCAGGATCTGTTCTTGGACCCTTCTTATATACAGGGATGATCAACATTTTGCCCCACTCCTTTGGAATCTTCCCAGACACAATGATTGCAGTAAAAAGAGCAGCCAATAGGGGGATCCACCAGTCCTTATTTGATGTTATAAATTCAATGCGGATCAGATCCACCCCCGAGGCTTTGTTATTTTTGAATGACTTAAGCACCATTTCTACCTCACACTCAAGGACTGGCGGCCAGCTTGGAAGATCCTCGGGTGGAAAGACTATAGTACCTGTCTGCGGTTCCTCTCTATCTGCTCTGAACAAATTGCCAAAGTGAAGGGACCATGCTTGGAGGGTTACCAGAAATATCGTGGCATATGGCTTGCTCTGGACTGAGTTATTAACCAATCGCCAGAACTTTTTGGTGTCCTTAGCATCTGCAGCCTGCAAAAGGACTCTCCATTTTCCCTCTGCAAACTCCCGTTTTTTGGTCTCTATAAGTTCTCTGTACTCCGCTCTTACTCTGAAATATTCCAATGGCAGCTTGAGTGCCTTACCCTTCCTGTATGTGGCATATATGTTCTTAAGTTTGGCCCGAGTCAGGCGGCAATCCGCATCAAACCATTCCCTGTGGGGTCTAGCAGCTGAACCTGCCGGAGTCCTCACTCAAGACCGGAGTTGATAGGGTACCTCCATTAGCAGCAATTCAAAACAGCCCACTGTCTTGGTTGACGGGGGCATCCGTATCAATGCGTCTCGTGCAGCACGGACAGCAGGAGATGAAATGTAGTCAGCCAAAGAGGAAATAAGTTCCTCATCCCATTCTGGGGCCCTATAAGTTTCCAAACATAGATCCATAGGCTCTTCTGCACTAGGAGGGTCCAGGGGCAAGCTGACTAAAGATAAATACAGTGACAATGGCATATGATCACCCACCAACTCCTGCCCCACCTTGAAATCTGTAATGAATGGCAACACAGCAGGAGAGACAAGAACATAATCTACCACACTGCAACCCTTGGGCCCCAGGAATGTATATTCACCATAGGGGTCACTGAAACCAGCCCCAATTAAAATGCTGAGGTTACTAGAGATAGCTAATTTGGGAAGAGCAATTCCAGAAGTATTAATTATACCGTCCTTGGATTGTCTGGAATTCACATAATCCGTGGAACATTCTGGAGCGGGGTCGCTATACAAACTCATTGCTTGATCGTTTGGCCCCAATCTAGTATTTAAATCTCCAGCAATTATATAGAGCCCAGCAGAATATTTTTGGTAAAGGGACATCATCAGCTCCTCCAATTGTCTCCACATTGACTTCTTAAAGGACATTGAATTGGATGGGGGGGATATAAACAGTAAGAACAATTATTACCAAAGATCCTAATCTGGCAACGAATCCCGAGGCCAACTGGAGGGAGGAGATTTCTATAAAATCTGACAGGTCCAGATCACATGAGACCAGGCACTCCAACCCCCACAAGGACAGCCTCTGGGATTAAAATTAATGGCAGGAAGGGACAAGACATTATAGCCTCCAGTTCTAGAGGGGCTTTTGTCCAGGTTTCTTGAATTAAAATAATTTGAAATGACTTAATATATTCTATAAACTCGGTCTCCTTCCTATGCCTTTCCCATCCCACCACAGTCCAAGAGCAAAGGGCAATTTGATCTTGGTCTAGATTGCAATTCAGTCATGCAGCCTCCCTCCCCACTCCGTGTTTTGGATCACTCATATCCCCAGCCCCCTGCAAGATCTTATCCGGGGGGGAAGCTCCATACCTATCACATTGGAAGAAGTCTCAATGTGGGTACTAGGAGCTTGGGAGTACACAGCAGGCTCTAGACAGGCGAATTCAACCTCCACCAGCTCCTCTACAGGAGGCATTTCTGTCTGCCGCCCCCCTTCTAGAGCTCCTACCATGACAGGAGGCAACGAAGCTTGGTCGGCTATTGCCAGGAGTCTAGAATTGATTGAGTTCAGGGGCCAAGCCAGAAAAGATCTTTTATTATTGGTAGGCCTCTCAAGAGCCTTGATTTTCTGGGTGGATGTCTGGCTTCCTGTATTAGAGCTACCTAGGTAATAACTGTCAGATAAAATTTGTAAAGGCTTAACTTCAGGGTCTTTATAAAGCTTATTGATAGTAACCCCCCAAGAGGCAAAAAGATCTACATATGAAAGTAAACTATCAACAGTTAACCTAGATTTGAAATACACAACAATGCGTTGACAAGATAGGATCGGGGGCAGGTATATAAATCCAGTGACCTGTGCAGGGTACACTGGGTACCCCAAAATTTGGGACATATAAAGTCTAATCCTATGTTTAGAATTCCATAGGGGACAGTGTGCTGACGGCAGTGGCCTGACCTCTAAAGTCAGGGCTTCTGGAACTGCCGCAAGGGGCACTCTTCCCTTTTTTGTTAATACATCACCGGAGTTTCCCATGTCCCCAGCCCTCAACCTTCCCTGATCACCCTCCTGTCCCGGAGAATCAGACACTGAAGCCTGCACAGATTTAGCGCCTGACAAATTTTCCAAGGCTACTCTAGATGCTTTAACAGCCTCTGAAAGTGCCGCAAGCTGCAGAGAATGCACTTGTAATAAGGCGTGTATCTCGTTCAGCTGCCCATACAGGCGAGCGATAGTGTCCCCAATTAAAAAGGATTGACTCTTCAAAGTCTCACAAAGGGGAGATTCTGGCTCCATACTTGGGCTGCCCGGCAAAGGGGATTCTCTCTCACCTAGGAGAGTGAAGGAGTTCATTTCCGACAGTGGGTCCGGGAATAGTCTGTCCTGGGTTACTGCCGGGCGAGAAGGGGGAACTACCGTACCTTCAAACACCTTTGTACTGTCATGGTCCTCTAATGATACTTCCTCCTGAAGGCTTTTAAGAAACTCATCAAGTCTTGATTGTCTAGTCTGGGACTGAGCCCTGGTTTGGACTCCCTTCCATTTTTTCTGATGGGCCATAGACACAGAGGGGTCACACCGGGAGGTAATTCCTTCGAGAAGGGGAGCGAGGGGGCACGCAATAGATAACTGCTACCTTCATCCCCAAACCCTTCCTCGCCCGGTGGATCCCAACCGGACCCGGAATCCAGGCAGGGACAGAGGTGGCTCTATTCTATATTGGACAATGAGCCCCTCAACCCCCTGCAAGCCCTAAAGGGCCCCAAAGGGCTGCACCCTTTGGCCGCGGCCCTTCAGCACACGGTCGCTGGCTCACGGCCGGAGGTGATGTCCTTAAGTTCCCCCTAGCAGCTTCCGGGCACGGGATGGGGAAAGGGCCACAGTCCCGGTGTTACCCAGTCCCCAAGACTCACACTCCCCCTCCTTCCCATCAGCAGACAGCGAGGGATCCTGATGCAGGTGGTAACAGCAGCGGCAGCAGAGTGGAGTCAGCCCGGCAGGAGCTCCTGCAGTGGCTGGCAGATGGTAAGTAGCGCTCCCTGCAGCCCCGCAGGTGATGTCCTTAAGTGCTCCCTAGCAGCTTCCGGGATGGGGGAGGGGCCACAGTCTCGGTGTTCCCCAGTCCCCGAGACTCACACATCCCCTCCTTCCCATAGGCAGACAGCGAGGGATCCCGGTGCAGGTGGTAACCGCAGTGGCAGCAGAGTGGAATCAGCCTGGCGAGAGCTCTTGCAGTGGCCGGCAGATGGTAAGTAGCGCTCCTGGACAGCATTCTGAAATTTGGGCTAGGAGTCCTAAGATCAAATCCTGGACTCATAAAGTTTTGTATCACCTTTCAGCCTCAACAGTTTGTCTGTAAAACGAAATGCTGATGTGTGAGACCTAGCCTCAGTTGGTGACCTATTGGGCCCTTGTGTGGGCACTCTTGAGTTTCTGAGGATAAGGCATGGATGACACATGCACACTTATCTACCTCATAGAGCAAGTGGAATGAATAGTTAATGTTAGCAAAATGCTACAGAAGTGCTATATCCACCAACCTTCACATCCAGCAACTAGTTTTAGATCAACTCCCAGTAGAGATGGGTGAACGCGGTTTGGAAGTTCAGAGTTCGGCCCAAACTCGGCCTGTTTGGACGACCAAACCCAAACCCAAATCCAAACACGAACTGACCGAACTGAGCTCAATTCCAAACGTTGAAATGACTGAACAGTTCAGTCAGTTTGGATCGCGTTCGGGTGAGTTTGGGTGGCAAAAAAAGTGTCACTGGAAGGTCAAACGTGACAGGAAGGGGTAGACAGCTGAGGAGCAGACTTCCAGGCACCAGGAGTGGAGAGGCTTGGAGTAGCAGCCAGCCTGCCCAATCACCATCCCTTTTCGCCTCTGACCACTGGCTTTGCAGTCTGCATTTGGCCACGGACTAGGCTGCATGGAGCCAATGGGGCTTGCAGTGAGGCGGGCGCAGCAAGAAACAAAACTGTCTGCCTCCCCCTTTCCTGACACCTTCTGAGATAGTCACTGTTCCTGAACAGCAGGCGTTTCAGAAGGCTCCCTCTCCCAGCATTTCCCATCTCCCCAATCCATTGCCATCATCCTCCCATTTCACCCATCCAACCCATCTACCCCCATATTCCCATTCATTTATTTAGCTTAGCTTAGATAGATTTAGTGGTTATTTTTTGTTTTTACCCCTCCCTGTGTTCCCTGTGTTCAATCTTCCTTATTGAATCCTTTCCCTCTCCCATATATTCCATCCCAGATTCCCTTCCCTTCACCTGTTTTTTCATTTAGAGTAGGATTATTAGATTGGTTTAGGTTTCATTTCAGTTTTGTACCCCTCCTTGTGTTGTTTGTGATTCCACCCCATCCCATATATATCTATATATTTTCCCCATCCCATCGATAGATAGATAGATAGATAGATAGATAGATAGATAGATAGATAGATAGATAGATAGATAGATAGATAGTAGACAGTAGGAGTTAGCTTAGTGATAGGGATAGCGTTAGTGATTTAGTTTTAGTGTTTGTAGGAGTAGGCCTGTGTACTTATTAGATAATCTATTTAGAATAGTTAATTTAGAATAGTTAATAGCAGTTAGATTTAGTGTAGATAGATAGATATAATATTAGATAAAAAATTTAAATTAAAAAAACCCATATAAAAACAAAAAACCAAATAAAAAACCAAAACAACATATAAAACCAAATAAAAAACCAAAAAACCATATAACACCCCTCCCCAAACCCATATAAAAACATTTCCCGAATGACCGAACCCGAACCAAACAGCCGAACCCGAACCTGGCGAACGAACCAAACGGACGAACCAAACGGACAAACCAAACTCAGCCGAACCAAACGGCCGAACCCGAACTGTGATCTGTTCACCCATTCCTAACTCCCAGAGTCCCCAACTTAACAGGACAAATGTTTTTGGCAAAACATCATTAATAACTGGGCAAGAGAGCTTAACCCAAGCAGCAGGGCTCCACTTCTCCTTTTGGAGTCTGAGGGGTGAGTGTGCACAGGTCAGAAGGAACATGATGGTTTTCAATCCTCAGTTAGGTTTAAGAGTACTCAAGAAGCCTCCTGAGGTTAACTCTGCGTGCAATGGTATGATCATGGTGGTCATTGCCTGCACCTTGTAGGTATTTGGGTATTTGAGTCTACTTATTTCACAAGTAGGCTCAAAAAGTAGAGTTTTCTTTAAAACCAAATTTTGGATAAAAAAAACCCCTACTTGTATTCCAACTAAGAGAATACATTAGAAAATATTAAATTAGCCAATATTGAAAATGGAGATTTGATGAGTCTTTGAAACAGTGCAGTGTCTTTTCATGACACCATGAATGTCAATTTTGTTTGAAACAGCGGCTGATAATGAAAACTGTTCATTTTGTAGTGACTCACGTGTAATACACTGTGTTTCCTTTTATAGGAAATGATGTGTGAACAAAATCCATAGCTGCTGTGATTAGTTGTTGCTGATCTTTAAAGATAAGTAGCCAAGACAAAGTGGAAAAATTGGAAAGTGCGTCAATTTATCAACAAGAAAATCGCTCAGATACCAGAAGTAATGAGGCTCTAAATAAAAATGACTGCAATGATTCACTTCCTAGTAGTAGGAAAGAACTTATATTTTGAACTAAGGAAGTAAAGCCCAGCGGTTGCGAGAAGTTTGGAATTAATCAAAGAAAACAAATTGTTTACAAGGGGAAAAATAGAATGTGTGTCTGTACATCGCCATAGCACATATGCAGTAATTCCAGTTAACACTAATGAGGTTCATTGCTTCACCCCTGCATACCCAGGAGAATAAATCCTCACAAGTAGATGTCCTTATCTGTTGAGCCAGAAAACCTTGCCTGTACCAAGGTTTAATTTTAAAATCTTCTGAGACTAATGATTTTACAGTTAGCTGTTTCTATCGTCCAGTCCTTCTGCAATCTGCAAACTTGCCTCTTACATTATTCAGTCTTTTTGATACAATTCCTTATTACTGACAAAAAGTTCCATGCAATCAGCCTTGATCCCAGTAAAATGAGGTGTACAGTTTAATGGCATTAGTGGGTATTTTCAGACGTGACGGAGTCAGTATTGGCACCATCACGGAATCACCTATTGATCCCCCGCCGGGATCAAAACGGCACGGCCAACAGATGTGCCGGCTGATCCCGGTGGGGAATCGGGGGAGGGGGCGGGGCTGCAGGGCTCAACATGCAGCTGCACAGTCCCACCCCCCACTCTCCCTAAGCCACCCGTCCTCTGGGAGACAGGCGGGCACTGCAGCCAATGCAGCCGCAACGCCCGCCCACCCCCCAGGGCATTGACCATGGGCCAGGATCAGCAGCGGGCACGGCCGCTGATTCTGGGCCGTGGTTGGGGGACAGACGTTACGATCCCATGCTCAACCATGGTGAATTCCCCGTGGTTGAGCATGGGAACGTCACGTCTGTTGGCCCGAACGTGAACTTCCCACCGGGTGTTCACCCCCGTGAATCATGGGCGGGAATCTGTTTGACCACGCAAACAGCGATGGTCCGGGCAGGACCGCCGTTTGCGTGGTCAAAGATCCCGCCCGTGATTCCCGGGGGTGAACATCTGATGGAAATCTCTTGTCGGGTCAACAGACATTACAGTCCCTGGCTCACCATGTGGGCATTCACCGTGGTTGAGCGTGGGATCATAACGTCTGAAAATACCCAGTGTTAGCAATGCACTTTCTTTTCAATAGAAAGCACTGTGACGCTAATTGAAATATCGAGGCTCCCATTTATACAGATGACACTTGTCTTATTTTGAGCAGGGTTATTTAAATTGCCTTTCATCAGACATCAGCTCATGCTGGTTTTAATGAGACGTCAATGTATTCTTTTATATATATGTACAACCATGATCCCAAAAGCAAGGAAATTCCATATTAAGGCTGACACTTTAACTTGCATACCATTGCGACACTACAGACCTTGAACAGTAAAACATACTGCCCAGGCTCACAACTCAGGGACCAGACACCCACAGTTCGCCCTTGGACTTTCAGTCAACATCCTCTTCATCTGCACGTTGAAACCCCCACTTTCCATTGAGCCTAAGCAAACCCTCCTGACACAGTTGCCCCCTCCACGCAAACTCCTAGTCTTCTGTGAGCCAAACCAAATTGTCTTCCAGCAGAGCTCCCTTTTATCTCCCAAACTCCCACTCTGTTCTCAGACTAAATCTCCTGTTGCACATCTATCTGCCTTCAAACCCAGAGTTGGACTCAAGGAAACTCATCCTAAGGAAATGCATCCTTCCTATCACAGCTCTCCTCTGCCATCAAACTACCTGTGTGCTGTGAGTCAAAACCCCTTCCAAGACAGCTGGCTCCTTCCCGCAAACGTGCAATCTGCCTTGACCACAAGTCTCCATCCCCTAGCTACAGTACCACCTCAATACAGTTATCGCTCCCTCCAAATGCCCATACCTTGTACTGCTCCACCTCCCTGAAATCCTCAGTCAACTCTCATCCTAAGCAATCCTCAGGCACAGGTGCTCCTTTCCTGCAGAAGTGCAGTCTCCACCAACCTTAACCAAATTCTCTCTCTGCGTGACAATGTTTTCACCTCCTTCCAGTATCTCCTTAGTGTTACATCCCCCTCCCTTCTGCCCCAGAACTACCGCGAGCCTCAGGAACCTCTCCCTAGTAGAGCTGCTTCTTTCCATAAAATTTCTAGTCAGGCAGAAATCTAAGAAAATTTTCCCCTTCAACACAGTTGCCCCTTGCCCTCAAAGTCCCAGTCTCCCTGGAGTCTAAGCAAATCTCGTTCTGGCACTGGTGAATCCTTCATCTTAAATTAAATGCCCAGTGTCTTCTGAGGCTAACCAACCAGCCTTAGCACAGGTGCCCCCCTCTCCCAACTCCCCAGTCGTCCGTGAGCCTAAGGAAATCCACACTGTGGCAGAGCTTCTCCCTTACTTCCAAAACCAGAGTCTTAGGGTGAAAACAGACATAAAGATAGCTCCACTTTAACGCTGTTTTAACATTACTTATTCATGTTGCAGGGCTGTATTGGTGCCCTATGCAGCCCGGCAACATGCATAAGAAATGTTAACAGTGTTAAAGTGGAGTTAACGTCATGTCTGTTTTCACCCTTAATTGACGTAATTAACCACCCCACCACAGCTGCCCATTCCTGCCAAACACTCACTCCCAGACAGAGAACTGTACCTTTGGAGAGAGGGTGGATTGAGAGAGAGAGTGTGGTTTTTTTAGGAGGGAGCACCTGTTCTTGGTGGCGGTTCCTTAGGCTTAGGGGATAATCCGGATTTGGAAGGAGGTGACAGCAATAAGTGACCAGGGGGTGGGGAGAGAGGGCTTTGCTTAGCATCAGGAGAGACTGTGAGTTTGTGGGGAGGGGGCAGTTGTGCCAGGGAGGATTTGCTTATGTTCAGTGGAGAGTGGGGGTTTAAAGGTGCAGATGAAAAGGATGTTGGCTGAAAGACCAAGGGTGAACTGGGGGTCCCTGCTCCCCGAGTTGTCAGCATGGGCAGTATGTCTTACTGTTCAAGGTTTGTGGTGCCACAATGGTGTACAAGTTAAGGTGTCAGTCTTAATATGGAATTTCCTTGCTTTTTGGATCACGATTGTATGTTTATGAGCCTTAACTCTGTTGTTAAACTGTAGGTTTTTTGTTACTGAATCTCCTTGCTTTGTAAACTTTTCTTTTGGAAAAGTATCCTTTCACTTCTGTGAAAGTGCAGCTAGTTTACCACATCCTTCCGGTTTGTGAGCTCCTGAGCTATACTCCACTCAGGATGCCGGATTGGTGCACCCTTTTCCTCCCTAGCAGGTTCGCAGCTGACTAAGAACTTGTAACAGCCTGGTGTGCAAAAGGCTTTTGGGGAGAGTGGCTCTGGGAGGCAGGACCCCCTGGTGTTTTGTGCTGCCCCTCGAGTGCCCCCCCACAACTGGTGCTGGGAATCCTTGCTGACAACTTTACTAAACTTTCTGAGGCAGAGCGGCTTGTGTTACCTGTTTATTCCATCACCGGCACCTGAGATCCTGGAGACTGGAGGAACCAGCTTCCAGCCCCGCCCTGCCGGACTATAAGAGTAAGAGCTGCGTCTTGCGGCAGCACCTGGTATGCAAAGAGCTTTTGGGGAGAGTAGCTCTGGGAGGCAGGACCCCTGGTGTTTTGTGCTGCCTCTCGAGCCCCCCGCAACTGGTGCTGGGAAACCTTGCTGACAACCTTACTGAACTTTCTGAGGCGGAGCGGCTTGTGTTACCTGTTTATTCCATCACCGGCACCTGAGATCCTGGAGACTGGAGGAACCAGCTTCCAGCCCCGCCCCACCGCCCCTAAGAGCTGCGTGCGCAAGGGCACACCCTTGTGTGTGCGGCCTTGTGGGCAGGCCGTGCCTTGGATTTATCGATCCTGGACTCGATACCTAAGATCGTGGTGCCTATATGGAGGTAAACCTATGGTTTCATTGTTGTCCCTCTGACTGCTCCCTTCCTATAGTGCCTATTTTCTTTTGATCTAGATGGCTCATTGAGTGTGAGAGGCTCAACGAGCATCCCTTTTAAGGGCACGCTTCAAACAACTTGCCCAGAGATGGTGAGAGCTTCCCTGGGGAAGGGGCAGGTGACAGCAAGTTTATTCCAAGGTTGGGTTATGCTCCCTTGCTCTGAATTGGGTGGGGACTTTTGCCAGAGGGACAGCTGTGACCACCATCTGCCTTGGATACATTGAACCATTACCCTAATTACACGTCTTCCCCTGTGGTGAGTGAGAGACGCCCCAGGGGTATAGGGGACTGGGCAGTTCGGTAATCAGGTCACTTAGATTATAATGGAGGCAGATAATAAAAGAACCCCACCCTTGTTGGATGCAGCTAGGAAGCTCGATACTCAAGCTAAGATAACAAATTTTATTACATGCACAGGAAAGAAGTTGGAGCAAGTGGGGCTGTTGTGTAGCCCTCTTCTTTCAGCATCAAGCCTTCGAGCTAATGAGGCTGGGTTGCCAATTGTTCATGGAAACCCAAGTGAGAAGGAGGTTACGGTGAGAAGTGGCATGGTTGAGCCTAATAGTATTGCATCTCCCGCAGCATCCTCAACAGCCTATAAGAGATCCCCACGTAAGCCTATAATTGACTTAGACCCTGCCTTAAGGGATAGTTCAATTTCACTAAATTCCAACCTAGGGGACAGCTTTATTACATACCTGAAGAGTTACCAACATCTTTCACCTTCCTTGCAAACTCGCTTATTCATGAGAACTGTTGTTGGGCAAATATCTCAGACAGTCAATAGACAGCCTTGCAGCAGAAATATGTGCTATGGCAGGGGGGATAGAACAGATTAAGTGCTCTCTAAAAGAAGCATGTGATGAGATAAAAATACAACAAAAGCACCATAATACTCCCCAGTTTGATAAAGAGAAGAAATACATTCAACATAGGCAACCACAGACTCAATACTAGACAGATGGAAGGAAGGAAATTGTTGCACACTCCCCAGAAAGATATCAACAGGCAGAGGAGATTGTTTTAGAAAAGAGGGAGGGAAACCATTTTTCTGAGCAAAATATTATTTATGATTTAGAACAATACCAACATGAATCAGTGCAACAACTGAAGGAGAAGGTGGTGTGTCATCTCGCTCTCAGATTAAAGCTTCAAGCACCCAGGCTACACAAAGCAATTATATTTATAACTAGGCTCTATCAAGTTAAAGGAGGGTTTCAGTTCCCTCCAGTGAGGATTGGATTTAGGGACCTTAAAATTAGAAAACAGATACTGGAGAAAGCTGAGAATTCCATGATAGGCCTAGAAATTGGAGAGGACTCTCTACACTTTTTTAGGAGTGTAAGAAATTGTTTAAAAGCAAACTCAAGGTCCCTGATATGGAGAACCGGAGGAAGAAGAAACACAGAAACGAATCAGAGAGCAAGATTTAGGGAATGGTGAAGTAACATCGTCCAGTCCCAGTCAGATTGACTGGAATCTGGGGGTTGGAAGGGGAATGGGTTAGCTTTTAGACTAGCCTCATGGAACACCGCCGGAATAGGGGGAAAACTGCAAGATAAGGATTGGGCAGCCTTCATCTCTGAATATCATATTATAATGTTCCAAGAAACGTTGGCAGAGGAAAACATACACTTGAATAGATTTGTCTCCCACGTGGTACCAGCCTTTAAAGTTCATAAAAAGGGCAGGTTCTGTGTTGGTTTGGCCGTGTGGTTTTCCACTACGGTCAACTGCACCTCCAAGCAAATAGAACTAGATTCCCCGTATATTCAGGCAGTGCAGTTGGACTGCCCCTTGAGTAAAACCTTGGTAGTAATAAATGTATACTTCCCCCCTAGGAAGAAAGGTGTCAGTCCAGGGTGGTGGGCCCCTTTACTGGAAAGCAAATTAGAATACATTAGGTTATTGGCTCCACATGCTATGCTGCTCATGGCGGGCGATTTTAACGCCAGAATCAGAAACTATGTGGGCAGAATGGTGTCAAATGTAACAGCTATGAATGTAGAATCCAAAATGCTGGACCTGAGGACTAATACTGATGGGAAGTGTTTATGGGAATTTTTGTGAAAAAACAACTGAAGGAAGTTAAACGGTGAGATCACTCCCGACCTCCCGGGTCAGTTTACCTTTTGCTCTATGTGTGGTCTCAGCACAGTGGATTATATCCTGATTGAAGAACCATATTGGAAGGCCTGTCTGGACTTCCAAGTACGGTTCAGACCTGAGAGTGACCATCATCCAGTAACGGCACGAATTTGCTTTCATGATGTATGGGGGAGGGAACAAGCCCCCCAATGATTTCACTTGCAGAGAAAGCAGTATGGAAGAATACGAAGTGGGATGAGAAATTAGAGCAAAAAATAAAGGATATTTGTAGTGCCCAGTTTATGAAAATGGAGGAGATATTAACATCAGAAAAGACCCTGGGACAGATTATAGAGGGATATCAGAACTTACTTAATGAACTGCATACGGTGCTTTTAGCACCAGGGGGGAAACAGATTGGTCCTAGAAGACACCAGGGGTGGTCTGACAAGGACTGTTTAAATGAAAAAAAGAAACTGCTTGAATATCTGGAAAAAACTAAATCCTTAGATGAGAATGAATTTAGGACAAAGTGGAGACTTGCTAAACGAAATTATAAAGGGTTGTGTTAGCACAAAAGAAACAAGACTACCAGAAAACCATGTGGGTGCATCTGACGCAGGCAGTGGAATCGATGGATTCACGTCTCTTTTGGGAAATTGTCAGTGGGAACAAAAGGCATAGGAACGTGGCACCCGATGCCTATATGCGCCTTTCCCTTTGGGTAAGTTATTATGGGGAGAAATTTGGGAATACTGACTCTGTACAGGTATTAGCACAGGATGAAATTGGCTCATGGGGAGATATAGGGGAAGACAGGCTGAAATCTTATATGACCTCAGAAGAAGACATAATATACTACATACATGAACTTAGAGTAGGAAAGGTCTCCGGACCAGACTCTTTACCACCTGAACTGTTTCAATTAAATCCGTCATTCTGAGCCTCGGTTTTGGCTAAGGTCATGAACAGCGCCGTTGAGAAAAATTGTGTCCTGCATTCTTGGAAAACTAATATCTTGGTCCCAATATTCAAGAAAGGGGACAAGGCCAATCCGGGGTCATATAGGCCAATAAGCCTGATTGATCTTCCTGCTTTCCAGCAACGTTGCAAAACCTGGCTGTTCACCCAGGCCTTTGGGGAAGGTGAGAGGGTAGGGTGAGGGATTTTTTAACCCCCCCCCCGCCCTACTTGGATTTGTTTTTATTAGTTGTGATTAGCCCTGTTTTAATATTTTATTATTGTTATAAATGTTTTAAATTGTTTTTAGTATTTTATATGTTGTAAGCCGCCCCGGGCTGCGTGGCAGGAGGGGCGGGGTAAAAAGTAATTGAAATAAAATAAATAAATAAATAAATAAATAAAATGTATGGGAAACACCTGTTGGGACACATTACAGAATGGGTGGAGGTAAAAAACATTATGGGAGAAGAGCAGGCCGGATTCCGTCATGGATATTTCTGCATAGATCAGTGTTTTTCGCTGTATCACCTTCTGAGAAAATATACCTACTCTAAACAGCCAGTTTATGTAGGTTTTATTGATCTACAGGGAGCATTTGATGCCATAGACAGGTCTAAACTCTGGCATAAACTTGACCATATGGGAATGGACTCACCATTAGGGATGGGTGAACAGATCACGGTTTGGTCCAGTTCGGTCTGGTTCGGTTCGGTTCGCCCATTTGGTTCGGTCGCTGAGTTCGGGTTCGGCCGTTCGGTTCGGTCGTGTTCGGTTCGGGTGTTTGAAAAAAGTATGGGAGTCCTGTGTGAGGAATGATGGCCCCAGACCCATGGCATTGGGTCCTGGGGCTAGAGTGGCACCTTCTAGATATTGCCCACAGCCCTCCCTGCCTGTAACTTGGCCCCAGAACCCTGACAGTGGGTTCTGGGGCTGGATTGGCTGTTTCTTGATGCGGTGGAATGACATCGCCTCTGTGCGAGGAATGATGGCCCCAGACCCATGACATTGGGTCCTGGGGCTAGAGTGGCAGCTTCTAGATATTGGCCACAGCCCTCCCTGCCTGTAACTTGGCCCCAGAACCCTGACACTGGGACTGGAGTGGCTGTTTCTTGATGCGGTGGAATGACATCGCCTCTGTGCGAGGCATGATGGCCCCAGACCCATGATGGTGGGTCCTGGGGCTAGAGTGGCAGCTTCTAGATATTGGCAATAGCCCTCCCTGCCAGTAACGTAGGCCCCAGAACTCTGATGGCGGGTCCTGGCACAGACAACATGGCAGCAACAGCAAACATTGGATTGCTGGGGTGCAGAACCCATGGCATAGACAGCATAGGTAGCATTGGCAGCAGACATTGATTTCCCAGAGGCAGCATTGGCAGCTGGTGCAGACATTGGATTGCCCGGGCACAGGACCCGTGGCACGGACAGCAGAGGCAGCATTGGCAGTAGTAGCAGCAGCAGACATTGGGTTGCCCAGGCACAGAACCCGTGGAACAGCAGAGACAGCAGCAACAGGATTT
>QEPC01012375.1:1972152-1984593 GCA_003113815.1 Sphenodon punctatus
ACGTGCACTTGAGACCTCGCATCTTCATGAATGTTAGACCCCTTGTCTCTCCCTCTGTTTCCCTTCCTAAGTCTCTCCCCCAGCTCCTGTCTCTCAGATTGTAAGCCCTAGGGGCAGGGGCCGTGTCTATTTTATTACTTTGTAAAGTGCCAGGTACGCTGCTGGCGCTATATAAGTGTTTGTTAATAATAATAATAATTATAATAATATGGAGTACAGGGTGAGCTCACAGAATTTTTCCCCACTGCAAAGGGTGTGAAGCAGGGTTGTGTTATTGCTCCAACTTTATTTAGTCTTTTTATTAACTATCTTGCCATTAGAATACAAAACCCAACACATCATCACCCAAAGACTGTTGGTGGTGATCTGTACTTATTACTCTATGCTGACGATATGACGCTTATATATCTATCACCTATTGGGCTCAAAAGGATGTTAACTGCTTTAGCAGAGCATGCAGAGGATAATGCCCTAGTAATAAATGTCCCTAAATCCAAAGTGATGTCTTTTGGGACGCCCAAATCCCATCGATGGGCTATCGGCAAAGAAAAACTCAAGGGGGTTTCTTCTTTTACTTACCTGGGGGTCACATTTGATGCAGCTTTATCCTGGAGGTCACAACTTCTCAGACTAAGACTGTAGGCAGAGCAGGCCGCAAGTGGAATCTTGAAATTTTATAAGAATTGTGGCAGACGCCCCTGCACAGAAGCTTTGAGAGTGGCGGAGGCAAAACTGAACTCCACTCTTTTGTTTAGTGCTGAGTTGTGGGGGCTGGATCAAAGGACTTGCAAAGTAGCAGAGGTTGTTCAAGCTGCTTTTTTGAAGAGACTCATGGGAATACAAAACTCCACTCCAAGAGCTTTGGTAAAGCAGGAGTTGGTGGTCTTGAACATGGGCATTAAGGCTAAACAACGAGTATTTTCTTATGGGATAAAAATCAGATCTCTTTCCCCAAATCATATTCCCAAGAGAGTCCTGATGGAAATGGATGAAAATTTGAAAGGGAGGAATACCTGGGTTAAAGAAGTGAGGTTGGAACTAGCAAGAATGGGTCTAGGTTTCATTGGCGAAACTACGGATTGTATCCCTATCTCAACAGATAGGGAACAGATTATAACACAACTGACAGATATTGCCCTCCAGGAAGATAGGACCAGGGTCGGTGAACTAGGCCATATTCCTATGAATCAATACAGATTTTCTGCAAATATGCCTGCTCTCTGCTTGCAAATTCCCCAACATCATCTAAGATTAGTCATCACTCGACTGAGATTTTCGCAACTGGACTTTAGTATACAGGAGGGCAGGTGGCGGAGGATCCCTCTGGCCCAAAGGCTCTGCCCTTGTCATTAGAAGAGAGTGGAGGATATACCACATCTTCTGTGGCAATGCCCTTTTTATATAAGTGATAGGTGTAAATGGCTACGTCCACTGACGAAAGGGGAAGAAGGGCTTTCCCCCCATGAAAAGATGGTACAGTTCGTTTTGGACGGTACAGCTATCACCAAGTACAATACTCCATCTTGCAAAATATTTATATGCAGCTCAGACGAAAAGGAAAAGACTGGTCAAAAATGGAAAACGTGTGACATTCCCTTGACACGGAGGCATGACACACTATCTAGTAGAGACTGTATTGGGAGGCTGAACTTACGGGAAAATAGTAACCAAGTAATCCAGTGAAAACGCCACCCATAAAGTATTTAGATTTTTGCATGTTTGGTGACTATGATTTTAGTTACCTTGTTTGTCTTCATGTGTTATATGAGGGATATGTATCATGACTAGTTTTTATCTAGTCCTTGAGAAATTGTTATATATGTTGTATGAGATTGGTTGTATCTTTTTATGAGAAACTGTTAAATTTGACCAAATTTGGTTATAAATAAAAATTCATTCATTCATTCATTCACTTATAACTCATGTCTTGCAAACTGCAGTGCCATGTTAGTGCTCCTGTAGCTTGTCTGTCTGCTTAACCCTTTCAGTCCTTGATCTGTACAAAGTGCTGAATTCCCTGCTCCCCTCCTCTTCTTCTTTACCTGCTCCAGTTTCCAATCCAGTTCCCAAACTGTTGAGACTGATTTTATAGACAGGGAGAGCGGTAGCGGGGACCTGGCCCAGGACTGGGTGGGGACTGGGAAACCCTTTTCCCCACCCCCAGGTTAGGTGGTGGGCAGAGCCAAAGTGGCCCCCGCCAGGATTTAAATTTGGCAGAGGCAGTGGGGACCCGGCACAGGGATGGGGAATCCATCCCCAGATTTGGTGGCGGGCAGCCCCTAGGTAGCCCCTCTCTCCCCACAGCTTGAATTAAACTTACTCTCTCTAGGCAGCGCTTCAAAGTCATAGCTAGGTTGGAGTGGACCCAGGGACAAGAAATGGACTTGGGCCCCCATACCTCCATCCTTGGACCAGGTCCCTGCTGCCTCTCTGCCAAATTTAAATTTTGGTGGGGGCCACCTGGGGCCTGCCTGTAAATGGGGCCTATACATTTTTAGCCTGTCAGTACAATGTGAAAGTGAAAGAACTTTTAAATCTTGTGTCCCCCATGGCTGGTAGGAAGCATAGGACACAGATATGGGTTAAAAGGGCAGCAACTCTTTATTTAAAACACAACAGTCTGGGACAGGGGTGTGAACCTCCTTTTCCAGAAAACACCAGGTCCAACGCACTAGGCACAAACCGCCAAATTCCTCAGAGAATTACCCAAATAACTGCCCTGGGGCTCCGCCCCATTTTGGGATCTGGTCCACCCCCTCCAGCATGACCATTCCTGGGGATCCCCTTAATAGAGTCCTGAGGAAGGGGAGCTGGTTCTTAATCTACCTGGGAACAATCATCTCCTTCTCCCTTCCTCTCTCTTCACCCCACCACCTCCTCCTCCCTTGTATCTTTACCCTCCTGTTCTTCCTACCCTTTTCCTCTTCTCTTTTTTCTCTTTCCCTCCATACACACACACACACACACACACACCCTTTGCGTGCCTTTGTGAGGAGACAGATAATCTTGCTTGCACCCTCTGGCTCTTGAGCCTGCAAATCAATTTTAAAAAAAAAAAATTCCTGGATTTTTTTGGGAGGGGGACTGGGGGAGAGGTGGGAAATAAATACTGAAGTACAGGGGGAGAACTGTACAAGAGAAAAATTCCTTTACATAGAAGAAAAACTTTCTGGGAACCATTTGGGGTTTCAAATCTGTCACCGGGGAGGGGGGAGAACACAGAGGGGCTTCCACTCGTATCTCTCACGCACTGGGTATAGCTAGCAGCAGCTCTCTCAGCGAGGCAATAACGAGGGTGTCTTGTGCCCGTCAGGATAGTGTGTTGGCCGTTACCTCTAATGAAAGAGAACAGGCCACTATCATCATAGGGCGCCTGGATTGCGAGAGGCCGCACAATACCCCCACACTCCCTATACCACACTCTCAGGATGAGGAAGGAAGGGTTGAGACGAGGTGCAAGGGGGAAGCCGTGCAGGGGGAGGGCCCTTACCCAAGCTTGCAAGGGAGGAGGCAGGATCACTCATTCACAGTGCTCCCCAGCTGTCTCTTATACACATCTAGATGTGTATAAGAGACAGGTCGGGGGCATGGCCAAGGGCGCGCCCTGCTCTGGAGGGGGGATCATCTGGTCGGGCTCTGGGGGTGTGTGGCCATGGGCTCCGTAACGATGGCTGATGCGGCACTCGGGAGAGGGGGCTCCAGTGGCTCCCGCTGCATGCCTGCGTCCTGGGGGCCCTGAGGGTGTCGGGAGCTTCGGGGCTGGCGGCAGCAGCTGACAAAATCCTAAAATGTCTCTGTTATGATTATGTAATGAAACTCAAGTTGGTAGCGCAGTACCTAACGGAATGTAGTACTTGGCACTAAGTAAGTAAGTAAAATGTATTGGGGGCATCAGCCATCACTATAGCCCAACAAATACAGAACAAACAAACAAACAAGAATATACACAATTAAACAAGTACTATATAAAACAAACTAGGAACTGAATAATTCCTTTTGTCTCAGAATAAAACCAAGAACAGATACATATTCCAGCTTACATCCATACACATTTCAAGTAATTGCATCAATATTGGTGGGATCCCCCCAGACATAGCAACTACCCCACCTTGCTGGAAGATCCCATGTGTACCTTGGAGGCAAGCCAAATAAATGAAGCAACTTGAATAAGCTCATTCTGTGTATTCAGGGAAAGAAAGGTTTTATATATTTCATGTGTAAGCAAACCCGTATGGGTGTCCACGAGTGGCCGGAGCCAGACTTCTCTGAGATGATCATAATGGGCACATCTACATAAGAAGTGTTCAACAGATTCCACTTCATCTAAAGAACAGGTACAGCAACGTAGGTCATATTTGACGTCCGCGTGCCTGCCCTCCGTCACAGCTGTCTGAAGCAGCTGGAAGCGGACCAAGGTATAAGATCTACACAAATTATTGTTAATTAATACATCCAGGTATGTCTCAAATTGGCAAGTAACCTTCAGTGACCCCAAACAGGGTGCTACTTTCCATGCATTAAGGGCCACTAAATCCTTTATGGATGGCAATGTCCTTAATGCGACCCCATACTTCCCTCTTTATCCCTGTGTTACTAATAAATTATTGGGATCGAGATCGTCATAAAACACCACTCCAATGTGGTACAAAACAAAACTTTATTGGAACGGCACACCTTGGTTTTCTATTCTTGGCAGGATTATACTACACACACAGTATTATACAGATAGTCCCCAGATAAAGATATCTTACGTGTCCTGTGACTGGCCAAATCCTGGAAGCACGCAGGCTGATTCAGGGAAAAGACTGAGAGAGGGCCCTTTGGTGCTGGAGAGTAGAGCTGCTGGCGAGCGAAGACAAGTTGTGATCCGTGTGTGCAAGGTCTGGAAGGGAGTGAAACCACGTGATTCACCAACTGGTGACCACTAGCCTTCACCCAAAGTCATGTTGTATGACCAGGTTCTCTTATACAGTTCTGAGGTACAGGTCAGTAATAGCCAGATGCCATGTCATGGTGACATCACACAGTTCTTTAGCATATCAGAAGAGCGTCTTCCTGGGCAGGAGGGCCCTGAGCATATTAACATCCTTATCTTTCCTTGACTGTTCTTTTCCTGGCCTGGAAGTCAGTAGCAGAGTTGCAAATGTCCCACTTATCTGTTCACAATGGGTTTCATTTGTCAACTCCAGTTGTTCAGCAGGAGGCTTTGTTAAGCATGTGTGGCGGTGCCAGGAGAAGATACTTGTCTGGCTATGCCTTTGTTAGTATGCTGATGGGGCCTTATCCACATGTTGAGTCATCTCAGCTTGAATTCCATCACAGTCTCAGGCCTGCTGGCTGTTCTGGACCATCTCTCTGCTCTTTGCCTTTGCTTGACCGAAGTTAGGTCTGGCTTCCTTTGTCCAGGCCATGAGAACATAAGATATCAATAACACTATATTCTATTGCCACACCTGTAGCTGATTTGCCCACTAGGTATTCAAAGGAAAAGCCAATATTTTTAAGAATTCCAGCGAGATAGCGCAACCAGGGATAAACCCTGGGCCCATCGTATAAAAGCTCTTCCCTAAAACATTGACACAAAAGTGTAAATTCTGGCTGTATAACCAGTCTAAGCCAGTATCTAACAACTGCCATGCTGGCAAGAGTGCCAATTGAAACCAGACCTGTTTCCACCCTTAAAACAGCACCCGGAACCTGTTTCCCCACCTGCAGAATTAAACGCAGGAAAGTATTTTGAACCCTTTCAAGAGTCAGTATATTAGGGTATGGTATAATCTCAAAGCCAAAAAGTAAGGAAGCTGGAACTTTTAATTTATACACTTGCAAAAAGGTAGACACTTTCACTCCTTGGGACACCCTCGCTGTCTTACTCAATGCTCTTACCGACCTCAGCCCCTTGACAGCCCTATTCTGGGTATGCTGCATCCACGTTCCTCTGGCAGAGAAAGTAATGCCTAAATAAGTAAAGGCATTAATCCTCTCCAACGTCTAACCATTTACCAGCCACCTAACAGATGTTTTGTGCCTTCCAATCACCATAACTTTAGATTTAGATGAATTTGGTTCTAGCCCATTGCAAACACAATAAGAGCTAAAATTCTCTAGTAGCCTTCTAAGCCGCACCTCTGATTGTGACAATAGAACCAGGTCATCTGCGAACTGGATCACAGATATCTGATGGACACCAACTTTTGGTACATGGGCTACCTTTGACCTCAGTCCGATAATGAGGTCAGCAAGATAGAGATTAAAAAGCAGGGGGGCAAGCACGCACCCCTGATGCACTCCTCTCCTAATTGGGACTGAGTTGTTCGACCAGCTCTCTGATGTTAATTTGATATCTGCCTGGTTGTTACAGTGGAGCTGGAGAATGAGCGACACCAAGTTTTCTTCAATCCCCAGCCCTCTAAGTTTTTGCCAAAGCTTTGCTTGTGGAACTGAGTCAAAGGCCTTGGAAAGGTCCATAAAAGCCAGGAACAATTTACCCCTCCTGATCTTATTATATTTGTGGATAATATGCTCCAGGATGAAACAACAATCGATTGTAGACCTGCCTTTCCTAAAGCCGTGTTGTTCCCTGGGAATGATTGCCTGCTCCTTGGCCCAGTTTTCAAGGCGCTCAAGAAGAAATTTGACAAATATTTTTCTAACCATGGACAACAAACTTATCGACCTATAGCAGGCCGGATCTTTTGGCAAACCCTTCTTGAAAATCAGAACAATCCAACTCTGGGTCCAGCTGGATGGTACTCTACATCCATCCCCAATCTTGGTAAATAATTTGGAAAAAATCACAGACCACCAATTAGGGGCTGCCTGTAAAATTTCCGCTGTGACCTGGTCTGGTCAAGGGGATTTGTTCTTTTTCAACTGAAGGATGAATTCCTCAATCTTAGTCTGAGGAAACTCTATCCGCTGCATTCCTTGGGAGCCACATCTGGTTCCTACCCTATCCTGCCAATCCAAAATAACTTGCTTTCCCCAGATAACCTCCTTATTCGCATACAGCTGCCCAAAAAATGACTCCCAATCCTGGCTAGATAATCTCAACTGGGGGGTTTTAACTCTCGGGCTTATCAATCCGTTCAAAATCTGCCAAAATTTCCCAACGTTCCCCAATCGCTGGGCGACAGCCATCTCTGCCCACATTTTATTATAATATGCCCCCCTTCTTTCCTTCAAATATGTGGCATAGGATGATCTAAAGGTGGAAAATTGGTTCCAATGGTCTAAGCACATTTCCTTTGCCCATTTAACCTTAAGTAATTTGAGATACCTCGTCATAACTCTACAGGCATCATGGTACCAAGACTGTTTAGGAGCATGCACTCGCCTTCACTTCCGGTCCCGCAAGGCCTGATGAACCCTTTGGACTATGGACTCGTATAACTGGACCAAGATTTCATTATCCTGGGTATCCAAAAATATAGCCTGCTACCTCATAAGGTCCTCTGAAAAACAGAGGTCCTGGATCCGGCTTATCGCTGTTACCGGGGAGAGCTTTAAAAGGTTCGAAATGGGCTTCCCCAACTCCCCTCCTACCCCCAGACCAGATTGGGGCCTCTGGATCTCTAGCTGGACAGTAAGGGCCACATGCTCGCTCTCAGGTCTGACCACCAGAGAAAAGTTCTTAAATTGCTCCATCACTGAGGCACTCACCAAGATCACATCAATAGGACTACATCCATGTGGTCCAAAAAAAGTAAAACCCTCGGTTTCGCTAGCACTAAGGGAGGACTCAAGTGCCACAAGGTTAAACTTTCCCATTAAATTGGAAAGAAGAAGATCCCTTTGATCCGGCTGGACTTTCATCTGCGGAACACCTGCTTCCTTTGCAACCCTCCCCAGGTGGGCATTCAAATCATTTGGCACTATAAAAATGCAAGGAAATTCCGTGCTCAAAAAACCTGACAGTTTAAAACAGTAGTTAAGTCTCTTACAAATTCAACCATGCACCAAAAGGCCTGGAAATTGTAAGTTATGGCTCCCGTCTTAACTTGTACGCCATGTAAGCTAAGTAGTAAAGACGTACAGTCTCACATATTGTGCTTGCTTCCAACTTATCCTCCATGCACCCATGCTTTCCCTTGGTCTTTCAGCTTCAATCCTCCCCCAGCCCCATCCACACACCCTCCCTCCCCTGCTGACCTCCAGCCCCTCACATTCCTGTCTCCCCCATTAACCCACATCCTCCCTCATTTTAGGGGATGGGGTCACCTTCCTCCCTCATTTTAGGGAATGGGGTGAATGGGGGAACAGGATGTTTGGGGGTTAATGAGGAAGGGAGGGGTGTGGGAGACTATGGGGTCTCTTTCTCTTGGAACCTAGAGACCTTGGCTCAAAACCCAGAGTGGTGGAAACCAGGGACATAAGAAGGCAGGAACAGGGCCCATGCTGCTGGCATACCCCTGCCCACTGACAACTCCCCCCACCCCCCAGGAGGACTGTGGGAGACTGGACTTCCTCTCTATACACATCCTGCATGCATCAAACCTGCATGCATTCCCCATATGCAGTCCCCACATATACTGACCTCTCCTGCTACCTGCATCCAAATGAAAATAAAGACAGAAAGCAGGACATCAAAGGGCAGTCCCTGTAATTGACAGCTTCAGTGTTGCCCCCAACCTGCACAGGAAGAGGATTGGGACTGAAAGGTCAAGGGAAAGCTTGGGTGCATGGAGGCTAAGTTCGGAGCAAACACAATATGTGACTGTATGTCACGGGGAGGGGGGTCGAAAGGGAGACCTTCTCCAGGGTTCAGAACTCCAACCCACCATTTCCACACACTCACTCAGGAGGCCGAAACCACTGCCTGCAATGCTCGTTGGGTTCTCACCCGAGGAGTTATGCCCGTCAGGATAGTGTTTTGGCCCTTAAAATCTCCGAGGAGATTAGGCCTATCTCATCACAGGGCGCCGAGCAATCTGTGCAAGAGTGTTCCTCCTTTCCACCACCCACCAGTCACACTGCACGCGGGGCAAGGGGGATGGAGAGCTGTGCCGGTAGTGAAGGGGTTACAGGGGCAGGAACCTGGGGATACGGTGCAAGGCGGAGGAGCTTACAAACCAGGATATGTGGCGGGTAAGAAGCCTCCAGGAAGGGAAAGGGCAGACTCACCCCGGGCCGGAAACTCACTCACTCACGCACCACAGGGCAAGGGCAAAGGGGAAAGGAGACACACACACGCTCACGGTTTACCAAGGTTCCAGACATGACACAGGGGAACAGAACAAGCAGCCACCAATCAAAGGTTCACTGAATCGCTAGATTCGCTAAAAAGGGTTCTCTCTCTCTCTCCAGGGGGCCAGTCTTGTGCAGATCACCGGCGCTGTGTGCCCTGCAACGCCAGTGTATATGGTGGAAGCCACGCCCCCTCGTTACGCCTGGAGTCGCTGCAAATGTCGCAGGTGCACTGACTCCGCCCCTACGCCCTGTACGGCGGCGTGGGGCAGCTTTCCCGGTGGCTCTGTTTGCGGCAGCTGCTCAGCGACAGCTGCATCTGGTGATACTCCTGGACAGGGGGCAGGTAGGTCTGCGGGGGTGGGGGGGCAGTTCATTGTTCTATGGCTGCTGCCTTGCCTGCCCTCGGGGCTCCTGCTGCTGCCATGAGCCCCGCCGAGGTGCGATGCTGATACTGGACAACATCTTGACTGCTTCCATGATGCACAAATTAAGGCAAGAGCCCTAACTAACTATTTCCATGCCTTTTGGTGCATAGTTGAATTTATAAGAGCCTTAACTACTGTTTTAAACTGGGAAGTTTTTTGAGCATGGAATCTTTTATTAGACCAGTTCCATTTGGTGGAGGTATGCAAGCTTTCAGACCTGACAGGGTCCTTCATCAGGCAAGTCAGGAATTAGAACTGGAGACTGAGCAAAGCTATACAGTGATTGGAAACAGAAGGGAGAGGAGGAGGTGAGAATCAAGCCCCAGGTAGGAGGTCCTCCATTCAAGAGGGTGGAATACAACAAAGAGTAAGAGTTGCAGATACTTAGTAAATAAACTTAAAGCCACAGGAAGCTTTAAAATTGACATGTCCAGCGTGAGTGCTGGTAGCCCAGGCTCCCCAGCATTCCCAGCCAGTTCTTGTGACTTGTAAAGGCCATGTCCCCCACACAGTGCCCATGAGTGGCGGACCAGTCTGCTAGCATGGCTGACTGCCTCCTTTCATATGGGCAGGGGAGCCATGGCCGCCCATTGCCACAGAGCTATTTGGCTTGCACAGAACATAAGAACATAAGTATTGCCGTACTGGGTCAGACCAATGGTCCATCAAGCCCAGCATCCTGTCTCCGGCAGTGACCAACCTCTGTCTCTTGCGAGAAGTACCAAACAGGTCACAATCGGCAATCCATTCCCAAAGGTAAGAGGTTACATTCCCCCAAACCTACTGGCTAATGGATCTTTCCTCCAAGAACTTAACCAATCCCTACTAGCTACACTACCGGCCTTGACCAGTTCCTCTGGTAATGAATTCCACAAGTTAACTGTGTGCTTTGTAAAAAAATACTTTCTCTTATTTGTTTTAAATCTTCTGCCAGTTAATTTCATGATGTGTCCCCTTGTTCTTTCTAGTACTGATAGAGAGGGTAAATATTTAACCACCCCCTATTTACGTGTTCCACACCACTCATGATTTTATAAACTTTTATAAAGTTTATAAAGTCATATCTTCTCCAAGCTGAAGAGCCCCAACCTATCAAACCTCTCTTCATACAGGAGCCATTACATACCCGTGATCATTTTTGTTACCCTTTCCTAGTTCTAGTATGTCTTTTTTTTTAGATGGGATGACCAGAACTGCACACGATACTCCAGCTGCAATCATACCATAGATTTATATAGGGGCATGATGATATTTTCAGTTTTATTCTCTATCCCTTTCCAAATGATTCCTAACATTCTGTTTGCTTTTTTGACCGCTGCCGCACACTGAGCTGAGGATTTCAATGTATTGCCCACAATGATTCCAAGATCGTTTTCCTGAGTGGTAACTTCTAATTTAGAACCCAGCACTGTATACATATAGTGTGGGTTATTTTTCCTTATGTGCATCACTTTGCACTTGTCCACATTAAATTTCATCTGCCGTTTGGATGTCCATCACCCACTCTTGCAAGATCCTCCTGCAATTCTTCACAGACTGCTTGGGTTTTAACCACCTTAAATAACTTTGTCTCATCTGCAAATTTGACCACCTCACTCTTTACTTCCTTCTCCAGATAATCAATTAATATATTAAAAAACACCGGTCCCAGTACAGATCTCTGGGGCACTCCACTAATTACTTCTATTCACTGTGAAAACCGACCATTTAGTCCTACTCTTTGCAATGCTTCCTATCTTTTAACCAATTGCTGATCCAAAATAGGACAATACCTCATTATCTCATGACTCTTTCATTTCCTCAAGAGTCTCTCATGAGGGACCTTATCAAACACCTTCTGGAAGTCTAGAAACACTATATTGATCAGCTCACCCTTATCTGCATGCTTATTAACACCCTCAGAAAATTCCAATAGATTAGAAAGTCATAACTTCCCTTTCCTAAATCCATGTTGACTCTTCGCCATTAAACTATGTTTATCAATATGCTCAGTAATCAGTGGCGACTGGCCACCCAGGACATTTGGGGCACTGCCCCCCAAGTGCCGCCGCGGGTCAGCCACTGCTGCTTTTAAAACAAAACAAAAAAATTGCCTCTGCTGCAGCTTCTGACAGGGCTGCAGCAGCCTCTGACTTTGCTTCAGAGGCTGCTGCAGCGCTGTCAGTTCTCCGTTCCGGGATCCACTCCTGAGGAGTGGGTCCTGCAAGGGACAAAAAGGCTAAGCCCAAACCGCATTTTCTATGGAAAATGTGATTTGGGCGGCTGAGCCCCGCCGTCCACAGCACGTATAGGATGTGCTGTGGAGGGAAGGGCTAGCCTTTCCATTGAGCCCTATGGGCTCAATGGAAGATCTTGCCAGGGCGTTTGCTGAAATAGCCCTGGTGAGATCCCTAGGGTCGGGGGACTGAGGCAGGGAGCAGCATGCATGCATGCTACTCCCTGCCTCACATGCTCAACATGGCTGCTGGTGCGAGCTTTCCAACATTGCGCCGCCAGCCCAGCTGCTTCCCTGCCGCTGCCCCTTGCCACTCTCCCCCCCCCCATTCTGCCGCTCAGAGTGGTGGTGGGGGGAAAAGCGGCAAGGCAGGGAACATTTTGTTTGTTTGTTTGTTTGTTTAAAATGCTTTAAATTGACAGCACGTCTTGCCTCCACGGAGGAGAGCAGGACACGTGGGCAATTAAAAAAAAATCCCTAAAGTTCTGCCCCCTCAACCCCCGTCTGCAGCCTGGGACGGACGACGGGGACCACGCCAGAGGCAGCAGGTAATATATCCCTACCCTCCCCTCCTGCACCCTCCCCACCCCCATAGGCTCCCCCCCTGCACCC
>QEPC01012375.1:1984693-2024494 GCA_003113815.1 Sphenodon punctatus
TCCCTCCAACATACATGCAGCAAGTCCCTTCTTTCTGAAGCAGTATTCTTAACCTCTGCTGCGTGTGTGTGTGTGTTTGCTAAAACTGCTTGTAAGTGAGGTTTAAGGTTGTCTGCCTGCTTTTAAACCTGGCAGAGGAGGTGATTATAACCTGCCTAACCTAACTGAAATTGCTGGATTAAGTAATGTAATGTCCGTCCAACATTAACCCTCAGAACTCCTTGCTGCTGGGTTATGTCGTCCACCATTGCCCTGGCTTTGCCCACCGTTGCCCTGGCTCTGCCCACCGTTGCCCTGGCTCCGCCCACCAGCCTTACTGCCCCTCCAACCTCAAAACCCACCAGCTGCCCCTGTCAGTAATTCTGTTCTTAACAGCCGTTTCCACCAGTTTGCCTGGCACTGACATCAGGCTCACCGGTCTGTAGTTTCCAAGATCACCTCTGGAGTCCTTTTAAAATATTGGTGGATTTCCCAGCAGTGCTCCATGCGTGGCCATGAGGGGGTGCTCCGTGACTCATGGGAGTGCGCATCCCCATGCTCTACCTTTAGATGAGCGTTGAGCTCCATGGCTCCTGGGTGGCCATATGGGGTAGTATCTCATCTACAAACACCTAGAGAGAGTACTGATCCCTTCTCACTGCTAAAAGCTGAGGGTTGCTTTAAGGAAACAGCTTTTCTCCTGCTCCCCCTCTCCGTTAGCTTTGTGCTTTAATACTTTATCCACTGGGTGAATTGCTGTTATTACTAGCCCATGTAGAGTGATACGCTACTGCACAGTAAAACTGAGCACTAATGCGGTGCTGGGGGCTGCTCATCTTGCTGAGCACAGCTGTGTCATTCTAGTATCAACATATCCCACTTTCCTCTCCAAAAATGAAAGATTCCTCTCTGTTCTACATAGCAGCTTTTGGGGGGCGCTCCTAAAAGTTAGTTGTAGTGCCCGTGATCTACCTTCACCAGGACTGTGTAATGTGTGGGTGTGATGTGTAATGTGTGGGTGAGACTGAGGAGGAAAATCCTGCCAGTGCCAGGTTAACCTCACCTCATTCTTTTGGAAGAGTGCAGCTTGACTATTCCCAAAATTCAGGTGTCCAGTGTAAGGTTTGGTGAAGAACTGAGTTTTTCTCCCTAGGAAGGCAAAATACACATGTGGGGGATACAGTGGTTGGGTTGCCACCTTAGACATATTTTTCCAGGCCACTTATGAAAAATACATGTTTCCACCTATGTATATTTTTTCAGGCCACTTATGAAGTATACATGTTGCAGGGCCTGCATTGGTACTATAGGTGCCAATGCAGGCCCTGCAACATGTATTTTTCATAAGTGACCTGGAAAAATATACCTAAGGTGGCAACCCTATACAGTGGAGAGGGGAGGTTGTGCTAGCTATCATGACTGGCTCTGCATATAGTTTCTGTGTGCATGCAATATGGCTGCCACAGTTGCTGAAGGCAGTGGCACATTGTTCACCATTAATGACCAAAGGAAGGTGAGCTGCCATTGACTTCCATTGCAGAGGATTGCACCCAGAATGTATGAATTAATCATATGTTGCTCTTCTTGCCAGTGATGGAGCACATCAAAGTTATCTCCTTATTAGTGACTCGGACATTATTCTACTGTGCCAATTGGGCCCTCTCCCTGGGTGCAAACAGTTTGACTATTCCACTTCCTCTTAGCTCCCTAGGTAGTAGAGCATCCAAGAGTGCACTGATCTGCATGTTGTTGATGTTGTATGCATATCTCCTAAGCTGTCTGGCCCCAATACCCCACTGTGGTTTACCTTCTGTAACCATTTACACCTGCTCCAAGATGATGCAAAGTATGACAAATCAGACACTTTCCTTTGACATTTAGCACAGATACAACATAATGATACAATGGCATAGTGGAGAACTGGAGCAGGGTTCCCAACCTTTTTGCCAGTGTAGCCCCATTTTGTGACTTAAACATAATCCTGTGAGTCCATATAGCAATGAAGATAATTAAAGTATATTAAATAGCAATTGGTATTGCAACCCCATCCAGAGATGATACAACCCACTTGGGGTTCCAGCACACTGTTTGGGAACCTCTGTGCCAGAGGGTAGCTTCCGAGATTGTCATAGGATACACTGATGTAAACTTATAATTTATTATTAATTATTATTATTATTATTATTATATTTATATAGCACAAGCTGTGTACCTGGCACTGTACAATCAGGAGTTGTAGACAGGTCCCTACCCCAAGGGGCTTACAATCTGATAGTGACAAGGAAGGGGGAGACAAGGGAGAGGTAAACACTGTGACAAGGATACACTTACGAGGTTGTAGGTGCACGTGCTTAATTTAGGTACAGGGAGGAGATCCTTATCACTCATTATGAGCCAGGGAAAGGCTGATGGAAGAGGTAGGTTTTCAGGAGGGATTTGAAAGTTGGGAGGGAGGGAGGGAGCAGAACTAATGTATCCAGGGAGAAAGTTCCAGGCATGGGGGCCAGCAAGAGAGAAGGGACAAAGTCATTTAGAGGAACAGGGGAGTCGCAAGCAGGCGAGGGTGGGGGCAGAGGAGGAGCACAGCTCCTGGGCAGGAATGTGGTGGGATACAAGAGCAGAAAGATATGGGGGAGCAAGGTCATGAAGAGTCTTGAAGGTGAAGACCAGGAGCTTGTGCTGAATGCATTCCCATGGTGGGGGGGCAGTGTAGGGTGGAGAGGTGGGGTTGAACATCGTCAAAGCAATGGGCAAGGTTGATGACTTTGGCAACAGAGCACTGAACAGAGATGAGGGGGGTGAGATCAGAGCAGGGGAGGCCAGTAAGGAGGAAGTTACAGTAGTCAAGGCGAGAGATAACTAGAGCATGACTAGGGTTTTTGCAGTGGCAACAGTAAGGCAGGGCCAGATTTTAGCGTTATTATACAGAGCGAAGCAGCAGGACTTGGCAACAGCCTGGATTTAAGGCATAAAGGAGAGGGAGCGGGAGGAGTCAAAGATGAATCCCAGGCTACGCGCCTGAGGGACAGGTTGGATAATGACACCCACCTCAATGGAAACTGAGAGGGAAGTAGGAGGAGAATGTTTTGTGGGGAAGATGAGGAGTTCAGTCTTGCCCATATTAAGCTTGAGTTGGTGGCGAGACATCCAAGCAGAGATGTCAGAAAGACAGTCAGGGATACAAGACTGGGTGAAGGAGGAGAGCGTGGGAGTGGAGAGATACAGTTGACAGGGATAGATAGATAGATAGATAGATAGATAGATAGATAGATAGATAGATAGAACTAACCTGAGTGGACACAACTCAGCAATATTTTAGGTGATGGGTCTGTGGAGGGTGTTCATGAAGAAATTACAAAAAAGTTGTAATTAGACTCTTAAATAAGGCCCCAGTCCTACAAATAGATGCATGTCTGTGTGGTACAAATGAAGCTGAGACTATGGGTAATTTCAGACGTGACGGGCCTTTCGGCCCACCACGCTGAATCCTGGACCGGGATCTGTCTCAGATCCTGGTCCATGATCAGACTGGCCGTCCTTTAGATGGAGGTCCGTACCCCCAGAAACGCCTCCCCTTATTCTCCCGGCCATCCTTTAGATGGAGGTCCGCACCCCCAGAAACGCTTCCCCTTATGTTGCGATTTTATTGTATGTAATATACAATGAGAATTAATATACTGGAACCAATGACCATATTTGAAAATGCATGTACCTATTGTACCAAAGCTCTGAATTATCTGTACTGATCCAGTAGGCAGGATTTCTAGAAATAGCCAGGTAGGCTATGTGTGGGAAATAATCTCACATGACTTTCACAAACTCCCAACGTATCACCATATCTTGCAAGACCAGTGATTTACATCATATTGCTGACCAACTGCACCCAGCCTGGAACAAAGCACTGACAAAGACTAAAACAAAGGGGCTTGATGAGAGGGTGCTTGAACACCCCTGAAGAATATCTCCTTCACGCCTGGAGGGGAAGGAGGAGATGTTTCTGCTCAGGGAGTTGCCAACTGACAAGCAGAAGCCATTCAAGCGGCCATCACCCTTTTTGCACCAGCACAGATGATAAAGGCATATCTACTCCCTGCCTGAAGGGAGGGAAAAAGATGTCCTGTTATCAAGTGCCCACCCTGACTAACAAACAAACTGGGAATGTGACCATTAGCACCCAGGCTCCAGATGGATGGGAAAGGGAGATGACAGCCAGACTCTGTAAGATGAATACCAGCAAGCACATTGCACAATCAAGCACCCTGGAATATGCATACTGAAGAACATCTTCTCCCCAAAACACTATAAAAGACTGAAGCAGAGACCAGAACGTTGTCTCAGCGCTTGGCATCTAACTTGGTGTTCGTGGGCTGTTGACCCTTTCCGGGACCCCTCCATAGGGGGTCCTACAACCCTATCTCCTGCTCCTAACAGATGACATCCACCGTTTTGAGCTTTCAAGACATGTAAGACTGACTTTGGGTGTGGGATATTGTATAGCTAGGTAACTGCTGCTGGATCATTACAGACTGGGTTTTATAAATGTGTGAACAACTAAATAAATCTATAACTATGATTTAAGATCCCTTCTATGTGAATGTCTCATATGTGCAAACCAGGGTGTGTGGGTCCCCCGATCCAAAGAGAGCTAATTCCCTAAATCCTAACAATTGGTGGAGAATTGCGTGCTGGGAGGGAAGATATCCTGTGGTTCCTACTATTGACAGTACCCATTGGGATAAGTACATTTTTGCTGGTCCCCATTAACCCAGACTGTGAGCTGCATTGTTTGGCCAACAGTGCTGCTCACACCCTGGAAACACACTGGTATTGTTAATAGAAGGGAATCAGGGTACTCTCCTAGGGACACACCACACACGTGTGGCAAACACAGGCAATGCCTTGGTTTAGGAAAAAGAGTAGGGGAAGGGTCCCTGTGGAGGAGTGGGGCAAGGTAAAGGTCCTTCCAAAACTAGTGGACTTCATTCAAAATTTGGGAAAATGCCCTTGGACTGATCAGCTCTTTACAAACCCCATTACTGAAAAACAGATATTTGAGGTTTGGGATAAGTATGTTTCTTTATATTCCCCTAAAAAAGAGCATAAGGTCTCTGCTGCTATCTGGCTTCTCTGGGGGGCTGTACAGGATGCTGTAGCACAGATCTCCACCTTAAATGATAATGCTAAAGTAACTGATGTGTTAATGGGAGATCTCAAACGCAGAGAACAACAGAGTGTTAGTTGGCGCAATGAACAGTCTTGTCAGCAACTCAGACAAGCCATTGAGTACAGGGAACTCAACGAACACCTGGCAACATTACAAAAAGATTATAGGCGTCTTCAAAGAACTAATCAGGATAACCTCACCAAGTTGCAGGAAAGCGAAGCAGGTCTGAGATTGTTAATGAATCAAGTCAAAAAGTTCAGGGAAGGAGATCCTGTATCTCATGTAAAATGCCAAGAAAAAATCAACGCTCTCACACAAAGCTTAAAGGGAAAACATGCCATCATTTCAGCTAATAGAAAAATCCCTGTCTCCCAGTGTAGCAAAATGGACCCAGATGCACCCTTTTACGATGATTACCCCTCTGATGAGGAGGAACTTATAACCAGCATTTGTATGCCCATGGCCCCCGATAAGACACTTCCCCACACCCCTGAGAAAACTGCAACTCCCCTGCCTCCCTGTGATCCAGACCCTCTAATAAACAATGCCTCCCTTAAGGAGCACTGGCAACCTCAGCCAAAGAGAGATGCCTGGCATCAAGATCATGCAGGAGGGAAAAGTTCCTCTGGCCAGCCATGGGACTCTTACCCCTTCCCTCAGAATGTCCACGGTCCTGTAGGGTTCCCCAGGAGTCCCCCTCCATGGCCAGGTTTCCAGGACAGGGCTTGGAGTGAAATACAGACATTCGCTAACTTGTTTTGGGGAATGTATTTCACCCATCTCTCCATGTGGCTCCCCCATTCTGCCCTAACCAGCAACAGTGGTTCCTGGCCTCTACAAGCGTAATCCAGCCTGAAGCAAGCCCCCACTTTTTGTGTGTTTCTGTGTTAAGGAGGGAAATATTGCTTTTTATTGTTGTGATTGGTAGAGTTGTCTTTTAGGTAGTCTGTTTAGGTGTTCTGTTAAAAATAGGGCCTCATCTACACTGACTTTGCCAGCAAGGGCTAAAACTGTCTGTAAGGAGGAATAAAAGCAGCAGTCTCAAAAATCATGCATGTGTTGTCTCTGCCATTTACCATGCTTCAGTGCTGATATCAGTAATTTGTGTGTGCTTAACTATGTGGGATGTATGAGATAGGGTGTATGTATATTTGTATGCTCGAGGAGATCCCCATGTGGGTATGTGTGTGCGTGACTTTGCCTGAGTGCCCTGAGATAGGGGTGTGTGACAAAAATTTGTGTGAGCACATGTGCAAGTGTAATTAATGTTTTATTGAAAGCTTGTGTAAGTGGGTGCGCCTGCTATGTATGTATGTTTGAGGATTCCTACAAATCAGTGCTGGAGCAGGCAGCCATTATGCATGGGTTGTCTACAAAAGTAATACTGTTCGTGCTCTTACAGTATTAAAAGGGGGGAGGATTTATATAATTCCAGTGATTAGTTTCATGAATTAACCATGGGAGTCACCCTTAATTAGGCCTTGCAGAGGTCAGATCTCTTTATTTCTTACAGAAGCAAGAAGGTGGCCTTGGAAGGCAACACTAAGGAACCAACCACAGTTTTTATTTTATTTTATTTCATTAATGTGTGTATGTTATGCCATGGCTGTTTGTCACTCAGTGTTGTGTGTTTATCACTTAGTGTTGTATGTCTATCTATGTGTCTATGTGATATCACTACCTCTTCACCACCACGTGTTTATCTAGGCTTTGTAGTTTGTTTGTTTTCTATTTACAGTTTTTTAAGTTAAGCATCTTTCCAGCTATGTCATGACATCACTCACACTATTTGCGCAAAGGGGTAGTTGTAAAGACTAGCCCCCAGCCCCCACATTGGGTCAAGTGCTGGTAACCTCTGACCCTATCCAATGACAATATCAGCAGACATCACCCCCAATGTTCTCCTTTTGTATCACCACTTTTTCAGGCTTGTATAAATAAATGTTTTTATGTAATACCACCCCCTGGAACTCCCACATGGTATAATGAATTATTTATGCACACTACCCCAGACACTGGATTCATGTTCATGTGTAATGTAACTAAAATTTATGTAAACAATGTTACTTGGACTCTACATGCAAATGAATGAAAGCAATTAAAGTACAACATTTAGCTAACACATTAGGCCATGCAGCTCTGGTTCTCAGATCAGAAGGAAATACAATTACCCATGTCCTAACAGAAGTAGAATATACCATGAAACATTCTTTTTGGGGAAAGTCTATTTGGGTGGTCACCCACTGCTACAGGGGTGTTCAATCTTCTAATACATTCCATTGTTATCATTTTAATCATTCAATGTATTTTAATAGCTGCTGTTATCTGGATTGCATGTTGGGCAAAGAGAGCGATACGAGCCTTGCAGGCCAGGGCTATTCATGCTCCATTGACACGAAGGACATAGGCTCTCTGACTGAGAATTGAGCTCCCTCACAGCCAGACAAGTCAATGATCCTTAAAACCTAAAAGCCTCAAGCAGTCCAGAAACAAAATTATGTCACCATAAAATTATGCCACCATATTGCAAAATGGTGACAAGGCGGGGACTGTTACGATTTAATTGTATGTAATATACTATGAGAATTAATATACTGGAACCAATGACCATATTTGAAAATGCATGTAACTATTGTACCAAAGCTCTGAATTATCTGTACTGATCCAGTAGGCAGGATCTCTAGAAATAGCCAGGTAGGCTATGTGTGGGAAATAATCTCACATGACTTTCACAAACTCCCAACCACATCATCATGTCTTGCAAGACCAGTGATTTACATCATATTGCTGACCAACCGCACCCAGCCTGGAACAAAGCACTGACAAAGACTAAAACAAAGGGGCTTGATGAGAGGGTGCTTGAACACCCCTGAAGAATATCTCCTTCACGCCTGGAGGGGAAGGAGGAGATGTTTCTGCTCAGGGAGTTGCCAACTGACAAGCAGAAGCCATTCAAGCGGCCATCACCCTTTTTGCACCAGCACAGATGATAAAGGCATATCTACTCCCTGCCTGAAGGGAGGGAAAAAGATGTCCTGTTATCAAGTGCCCACCCTGACTAACAAACAAACTGGGAATGTGACCATTAGCACCCAGGCTCCAGATGGATGGGAAAGGGAGATGACAGCCAGACTCTGTAAGATGAATACCAGCAAGCACATTGCACAATCAAGCACCCTGGAATATGCATACTGAAGAACATCTTCTCCCCAAAACACTATAAAAGACTGAAGCAGAGACCAGAACGTTGTCTCAGCGCTTGGCATCTAACTTGGTGTTCGTGGGCTGTTGACCCTTTCCGGGACCCCTCCATAGGGGGTCCTACAACCCTATCTCCTGCTCCTGACAGATGACATCCACCGTTTTGAGCTTTCAAGACATGTAAGACTGACTTTGGGTGTGGGATATTGTATAGCTAGGTAACTGCTGCTGGATCATTACAGACTGGGTTTTTTAAATGTGTGAACAACTAAATAAATCTATAACTATGATTTAAGATCCCTTCTATGTGAATGTCTCATATGTGCAAACCAGGGTGTGTGGGTCCCCCGATCCAAAGAGAGCTAATTCCCTAAATCTTAACACTTATTCTCCCAGCCCAGTTGTAACTCAGAGAACCTTCTCTGGCCACCTGTAGCTTGGGAGACTTCATGGTGGGGTTGTCTTATATAAAAAAGGTCTGTCTAGGCTCTCACCTAGATAGGGTACCCCCTTAGTGAACCCCCCAAGGCCTAATAAACACACAAGCACGCTAGGTTTGGTTATAAAACATATATTTAGTACATACAAGTATAAGGCTGTTGATCAGATGGTGCAAGTCAATAAATCAAATTTAAAGCAAATGCATTCTAAAATCCACTGAAGTTCCCTAACTGTCCTCTTACCCTAAGGTACAATACAGGTCCATCAGAGTCTCTTGCGGCCTTGGTAGTAAGGCCGGGCTCAGTTCTTTTAGTGAATTGGAAAGTCTCTAGTTCATGGTTGTGGAGGCTCTCTTGCAAGCTCCTTACCCCTTGCTGGTCAAGATGGAAGAGAGAGTGTATAGATCCTGTGCCTTCACTCCTTTGCAGGTTGGGTCACTTCCCCCTTCTTGCTCCTTTTGTTATTCTGAACTCGTTGCAGATCCCATTCGGGCATTACCTTGGCAACAAAATGCTCGTTCTGCCTGATAATGGTTTTTCTGTCCCCGCCCACCCTGCCAAACCAGTTCAGCAGGGTGGTAAGGCTCACAATCTTCTCATATTTCTCTTTAGCTGTCCTTGTCAGTAGCCAGATTTACCCCCCAGTATCCCAAATTCTGTGTCCCATTACCCCAAATAAGTGTGTTGCCCCTTTTCCCCATGACAGTAACAGACATTACTTTCACCCCATTCCTGATCATGGTCCAGCTAACCACAATTCTGGAGGTGAGGCCAGCCTCACCTCCAGAATCATGGTTAGCTTTGAACCCCGCCAGGAATTCACAGTGGCGAACATGTGGCAGGGCTCAAACAGACGTTTACACAATCACAGCCACCACCCTGAATCCACTGTGATTCCGGGTGGTTGACTGTGATCCCGTAACATCTTAAATTACCCTATGAGTGCTTTTACACAGACTGAACCCATGTCTTTGCTCTGCTTCACACCCAGGTAGGCCACCCGTTTAAAGGCGGGCTGCCTGGGTGTGAGGCGGAGCAGAGGTCGAGCAGACATTGCCTGCTCTGGACCAGCTCCGTTTACAGTGTTCTGGAACATCCTGGAGCACCACAAGCAGAGCGGGCCACCCAAACCCAGAGCCCAGGCCAGGGACGGAGCAGCAGTTTGTCTATTTGGCAGCTGGGATGCTGCATCTCTGCTTCAGGCCAGGGATTGCCCCGACACTGCCATAGAGCTGTGGGAAGCAACCTAGAGCATCAGGCAATCCACCTGAAGCTCTATGGTGTGGGGGAGAGGGTGACACACAGGCAGGCTGTGGGCCGCAGCAGTTGCCAGGCCTGTTTAAATCCAATGTTTTTGGGGCTGTGTGCAGGGCTGGTCACCGCGAGAGCAGGTTCAGGGGTGGTTCAGCTAAAGACACCCTATGTGTGCATAGAATTTGCAGGATCAGGGCCTAGCTGGGCAGATTTTCAGGGGTAGTGAGCATTCAACAGGACTTATTGACATCAGCTTAAGCTGCCAGGTGCTTGGTAATTTTGAAAATCAGGAAACTTATTTAGATCCATAAATATGGACTTAAAGCCTTAATTTCAGGAACATTGTTCAAAAATATCTCAGATATAATATCAAATTAAGCCCAAAAGTGACGGTATTTGATGAAGTATCAGGAAAGCATCTTGCTTTCATTGTTATTTCTGTAGTACAATGGAGGAATGATGAATGAATTATTCATAACATATGTGAACATGTGTAAGAGAAGGTGGACCTGGTCCAGAGTAAGTCTCTACAGGATGCACCCCAATAAGGCCACTCCACAGGAAATTAACTCTCCACCATGTTCTTTATTGGCAGTTCTCCACCTTTACACAGTCCATCCAACTTGCATCACACCCTCTGGCTATCCATTGTCCACAGCCAGGCACCCCTTCTCTTGGGCCTGGCTCTGAGGCAGAGCCCCCTGCTCCTGCCCCTACTTTAGCTTCTCCTCGCCACCTCCCACCCCCATCTTCTGGGCTGCCTAGTCCACAGCAAGGTTTCTCCATAAGCCCCTGCTGTACTAGACTGTTGGCCAGACACTAACTATCCCTCCTGGAGCCAGCCCAGAGACAGAGACCCTCCCTGGCTCTCCCCTCTGGAGCTTCTGGGAGACAGGGCTTCCATTCTTCTCTTCTTATGGCACTATCCAGACTTAGCCTGTGTTGTCTGCTGAACTATGCCTGTTCCCAGCCATGCCCAGCTCAGCTACTCTCCATTAAAAAAATTATTTATTTATTAAAAAATTCTATTCCACCCCTCCTGCCCACAGGGCAGCCTGGGGCGGCAAACAACAAAGATAAAATAATAAAACAATTGTAAAAGTTAAAAATTTATCCTATATGCAAGGAGACAACCCACACCCCACCCCTCGCCAAAGGCCTGGCGGAACAGCCAGGTCTTACATAAATGTCGAAATGACAGGAGAGTGGGAGCCAACCGAGCCTCCTCCAGGAGCGAATTCCACAGCACAGGGGCAGCCACCGAAAAAGATCTAACATCAGTGGCCACTCACCTCACCCAGAGAACCTCCAAAAAGGCTCCCCCGGATGATCTCAAAGGGTGCACAGGCACATAGGAGTGAGGTGGTCCTGCAGATAAGCAGGGCCCAGGCCATGAAGGGCTTTAAAGGTTAAAACCAGCACCTTGAACTTAGCCCAGTGCTTTATAGGCAGCCAGTGCAGAACCTGGAGCACAGGTGTCATGTGTTCCCTGCAGCCCGCCCCCGTAAAGAGACAGGCCGCGGCATTTTTCACCAGCTGCAGCCTCCAGACCAATTTCTCGGGCAGCCGCATATAGAGCGCATTGCAGTAATCCAGCCTCGAGGTTATGAAGGCATGGATGACAGTGGTGAGGTCGGAGTCTGAGAGATACGGCCAAAGCCGCCGGACAAGATGTAACTGCCGAAATGCACTCCCTGCCACGGCCACAACCTGAGATTCCAAGCTGAACCGTGAATCGAGGAGCACACCCAGACTCCGCACTTGAGAGACCATGGGAGGGTGAACCCCCCCCCCGCAACAAGAGGAGATTCAACCACTCCCAGGCCCCCCAAGCCCTCACCCACCAACATCATCACCTCCATCTTGTCAGGATTCAATTGCAGATGGCTCAACCTCATCCAAGTCCCCAGTCAACAGGCACAGGGAAAATAAGGAGATTGCATGGCCTGGGTCAATGGAAAAAGAGAGGGAGAGCTGAGTGTCATCAGCATACTGAAGACACTGCATGCCCTGAAACCCTCTCACGTTCTCCCCTAACAGCTGCATATAGATGTTAAACAAGAGGGGGGACAAAATGGCACCCTGCGGGACTCCACACGTCAGGTCCCGGGGAAAAGACGCACACTCCCCCAAGACCACCCGGTGAGTTCTCCTGGCCAGGAATAAACGAAACCAGTCCCAGACCGTTCCGTTAATCCCAGCACGGTCCCACAGGCGAGTCACCAACACCTCATGGTCGACTGTGTTGAATGCAGCTGAAAGGTCTAGCAGGACCAGTAAGGTCTGACGACCCTGGTCCAACGCCAGACAGAGATTGTCAACCAAGGCCACCAAGGCCGTCTCTGTACCATACCCAGGCCAAAAATCAGACTGAAAAGGGTCAAGGAAACTGGTGAGGTCCAGATACTTCTGCAGTTGCCGTGCCACAGCCCTTTCAGAGCATCAGCGTCATGAGATGGTTTCTTTAGCAGGAACCTAACCACAGCCACTTTCAGGCAATCAGGCACCCATTAGCCCCCTCAGCCTAGCCTCCTCTGGCTAACACTGCTGTGGTGCTCTAGGTGCTGTCCTGCACCATTACAGTGCCTGCCCCTACCCTGCCTGTGCTACCATTTAGGTGTGCAACACTGCCTCTTAAAGGGCCAGACTCTCACCACCAGCCTGCCCTGCCACAACATGTACCTAAATTACCTGCGACTTCTCAGCTTCATGAATGTTTTCAACTTTTCCCTTTGTTCCCCTCTCCCTTGTCTTTCCTAAATTGTAAGCCCCTTGGGGTAAGGACCTGCCTCTAATTAATGATTGTACAGCACCAGATACATTGCTGGTGCATTCTTTAATAATAATATTATTATTATTAAATAAACTTATTTAAATGTAATTCTCCTGAATGCTGTACTTCCTTCTCTTTGCAAGTCTCTCTCAAGAAAGACTGGTAAGGTTAAGAGTAGTGTGAGGGAGGCTGGTTGGGCAGCTGAGATTTCCTCTATGGCCCTTTTTACACAGACATGCTAACACTGATAAAATTGGTGTTACATTTTATTATACATGTTGCAGGGCACCCATAGAGCATACCTGCAGCCTATGAAAAGGGCCTATGTGGACTTGGTGGATGTTTGCAAATCCCTCAACACAGTGAGCTGCAGATTCACCACCCTAAAAAATCCTGAACTTTTAATGCGTCAAAACCTCAGAGATTGGTGATGGTCAGCTGATGATCATGGGGTGTACCACATGGCATTTTCCTAGATATTCATACCCAAATTTAAATCATAGTACCATCTGATACTGATACTTTGTAAAGATTTTTCTTTGTGTAATACAGCAGAGCGTACTGTAGGATTCTCCATTGTTGTGCCCAACATTACAAGCCCAACTTACATCTGTAATAATGTTATTTTAATGATCCATAGTTTTTTTTATGTGAGAACTCCAAACTTATGCTTTCCAATAAGACTGTACAAGATTAACCACTTGAAGAGCTCCTCAGAAGTTATATAAACACAATAAGAATTTGCCAACACTTTGGATATATTTATTCTTGTTTGGACTTGTGTAAGGAAAAGTTTTCATGCTATAAATTTGTATTAAAAACAAGTCATTAGAAATAAATAGTACATTTGTATTAACAAATAAACAAGCAGTTAATTTTGCACACACTAATACTGAATGTTCTGTTATAAAACAGAAGTGGGTTCCACCATATTTTTCTTTTCAGATTTGCACCCGATATAAAAAGAAAACAAATTGCTAATTGAACTTCAAAGTAAGACACACATTCTATCTGTTCAGGGTAGCTACAGAGAGGATTTTTAGATATTTCCATTTTGAATAATACTTACTCAGGGCACTGATAATCAGAATAGCCACTTAAGTGGGATAGAACATTAGAAATGTTTCCCCCCCCCCCCCCAATGTATAACTATGACTAAAGCCATCTCTCCCTCAACTGAGAGAGCTGCTTTTTAAGGATATTTTTACATCTCTCAAGGTGTCCCAATAAAGAGGCCTCAGCTGTATTGAAAAATGTACCTTGACCCTGAAAACATTTTGTATGTCAAATCTCATTGGGTAAAACCAGAAGTGACAGCGGCGTGGCGGTGACCCTAGCTGGGTCAGGTTGCCGCTGCACTGCTGACATTGCCAGGGTCAGGTCGGGAAACTGACCACATGTGACCATGCCTGGGGAGCTGACAGGCAGCCATGGGAGCCAATCACGACTGGCCATGGCAGTCCCAATCTGGGAGGGGTCACAGTGGGTCAGAACATACACTCTAACCCGCTGTGGCCTGCTGTGACTTCAGCACTTTGCTAAGCAACAGCCACTGACACGTCCAGAATCAGTCCAGGAGAAAAATCTGGAGGCCCATGGACAAACGTGACAGTGACCTGCGAGCCACAGCAGGACGAAGATGGCCAGAGCGGGTCACTGTCGTGTTTGTTTTTACCCATTGAAATGAATGGCTTGACGTGTTGTCACGGACAGTGTTCATTGATCCTCTCTTTGCTTTTTTTGTCTTTTAGATATATTAAAGGAATTTAAATACTGAAAGAAGAACCACTGTAACTAATGCTGTCTCTCCTTTCCTTCTTGATCATGGGAACAGCTGATTAATATGAAAAAGGTAAATGTTTATACAGTAGAAAGTTTTGATAATATCAGTTGGTCAAAATTAGAAGTAGGCTGTTTATCTTATTTTGCTAGCAGCGTGAGAACACCTTGGTGGATTTCTCAGATAGTAGAGAAGCAGAATTCCTCAATGCTATTCTCCTTCCTACTTTCCAGTTCATGTTGGTCAAGCTGATGATACTCAAATGTTACACGGTTGATGTGTTTGCCACTGGAGACCATTCGTAGTACAGTGTTGTCACAGCCAATCTTCATTTGGGCTAGTCAACAAAAAGAGTATTTTGTCATGTTCAGAACTTCCAAGCACATACGTACCACTTTAAATGTACACCCCCCAAAGTAGCACTTAGCGGATGGTTGAATTCTGACATCAATGAGTATTTAAGCTTTTAAAACATATTACCATTTTTTGCACTTTGTTTTTTGAATGGTTTGCAAATTTCACTGGCTACTTGTACAGTTTATGAAATCAAGCTGGCTTTGTTTAATTAATACTAATTCCTTTAATTTCGCATGTCGCCATTCTAGGTGTAACTTTCTTGGTAAACCTCCACATTGAAAACATACCCTAAAGTTGTAACCCATTTGTTAATAACCATTCCTGAATGCTGAGGTTAGACATCTCTGCCTCATGTTACATCTCTCAATTCTGACTCTCTTGAGTTTGAAAATTTCTCATATCAAACATATTGGCATCGCTTTCTGAACAGCTTTGCTGGTCTTGCTCCACTACAAAAAAAGCAACTAAGATAGCCAGGAAATCAGATTGTGTAATCTCTTCTGCACTCTTCCTTATCATTCTGTTATGCAAAAAATTAACCAGGAGATAATGGAATAAATGCTCACCAGGACCATGAAAGGAGTGACACAGATCAGCTAAAGGCAGCATCTTGGAGGGGTCTAATCCATTGCCTCCCAACAGTTCCACAAAATCTCCCACTCCCCCACAGCCTGTTGAGAATTTCTATGAAGAGAAATGGAAATTAAATTTGCAATATTTAATAAATACTGCAATATAAATAAATAAGTCATATATAGTTTCTTGAGTTGTGAGGTTTAGAGGTGCTGTAGTACACGCACTCGCACTCTCAAGATCAGATCACTAGGCTTTATTGCTTAGGAATTGAAACAGGGACAGTGAATCCAGATCTGTCCCTGTCCAGGAGAACCAGCAACCACAGACCCTTCAAGCTAGCCGAGGTGGTTCTAAGGCACTGTACAAACTAAAGGTCTCTTAAACAGCACAGGATAGCTTGAGACAATGGGAGGGGTAAACAAAGGAGAAAGAGAGGGCACGTTACTGGAATCCTACCCCCTTGAAAGGTGTGAACTGAGCCTGCAAGCTGTGGAAACAGAAAACAATGGGTGCTCAAGCCAGGGAGGGGCCTATAGCCACTAGAGTTGATTGGGAAGCTGTCTTTTCAGGTTTGTGCAAGGACATCAGCTGTTTGTCCTTACAAGGCCTTTTTGCTGGTTTTAACCATTTATAGAACTACAGGCTGCCCAGAACATGCCAGGGCATCAGTTAGACATCATTTAAGTCAATGGGAGCTGTAGGCCACTGAAATTCAGGTTGCTGATGGCCTTGACGTTTAATGTTTTAGTTGGAAATTAACCATTTTATTCCCTCACCCAATCAGACATGTAAAATATAGGTGAATGTTGGAAATGCAGATACAGAACAAGTAAGGAATTAAGTATTTTTGTTTTGGGAAGATCAGTACAACATTTATCTATGTCCCTAGCTAAACCTTCAGGATTCTATAGCTCCTGATTTGAAGTACATTGGGTATTTTCAGACGTTACAAGATCACGCTCAACCACGGTGAATTCCCCGTGGGTGAGCATTATCCTGTAACGTCTGGTCAGTGTTACGCCAGATGTTCACCCCCGTGAATCACGGGGGGGAATCAGATTTACCACGCTTCCGTCCCTCCTCCCTGGAGGAGGAACGAAATCGTGGTGAATCTGATTCCACCCCCCCCCCCCCATGATTCACGGGGGTGACCACCTGGCGTAACACTGACCAGACGTGACGTTGACGCGCTCAACCACAGGGAAATTCCCGTGGTTGAGCGTGTCAAAGTCACGTCTGGCCGCTGACCATGGCCTGGAATTGGCGGCCATGCTCGCCGCCGATTCTGGGCGGGCTGTTGAGAGAGTGGGGGGGGGGGGCTGTGCGGCCGCGCAGTCCCGTTCCCCCCCCCCTAGATTCCCCGCCGGGATCAGCCAACACGTCTGTAAATAGGTTCAGTTTTGCAGGCAAAAATGTCAACACAATACAAGTTCAGTCACAATATCTTATCTGTGATATTTCTGATTGGATAGCTGATTATATAGTCAATGTAATTTTTTTTAAGTCAGTGTTAAATCTTTGAAAAATCTGTAACAACTCTATAAAAAATGATAAGAAAACAGCAAACATTTTACTGAAAATATTTTATCAAAAACCTGAATGTTTGGATGAGTTTTGTGCTCTCTACTGTGTATTGTAGGTTTCACGGTACTGTGCTGTGGTATAAGCACTTATTATTTATATAGCACCAGCAATATACCTGGCACACTAGCATCATTAATTATCCAGTAGTAAGCACTCAGGGCCTTGATCCACAATCCACTTATTCTGGCGAATAAGTTAAGACTCTGGAGAATATTCTATTCCAGAGTAAGTGGTTTGTGGCTTGCAGCCCAGGTCTCTCAGTACTGCAGCATTGTTCTTGTGTACTGCATCTCTCTGTTACTTAAACTTACAGTCTGAAAGTGAACTGTAAAACTACTTATGGGAGATTAAGTGGCACTGAACATGTGGTTCAGCCACAAAGCGCTGAATGGCTTTTTACAAAGGGTAAAGAGATGTGCAGGCAGAGAGGCAGCTCTCCAGCCTGGCTTGGGGTAGGAAACCGCAGCCAACACGGCCCAGGTTGGGGCACTGAACAAACATGCCCGCAGCTGTGACTGACAGCCATGGCAGTCCCGACCCTGAGGTAGGGATGGCAGGGCTGAATACACCTGCTTGCCCACCTTGGCCCACATGGGGTGATTTCAGATGATACGGGGCCCTTTGGCCCCGTACCGGAACCACCGGCTTCGTTCCCCGCCGGGGTCACCCCGTAACGGTACAACAGACGTGCCGGGGGGATCCCGGCGGGGAAAGTGGGAGGGGCCGGGGCCGCGTGGCGCAATGTGCGGCTGCACGGCCCCGCCCCCTCCACGCACCCCGCCGCCCGCCCTCCGAGGAGACGGGCGGGCGGCGGGGCCAATGCGGCCGCCGCGTCCAGCCGAATGTGCCACAGCCCGGGATCCCGCCGGGGATCCCGGGCCGTGGCGCGTGGCCAGACGTGACTTTTCGTTGGTCACGGCCCGGGGTCCGTTTGACCATGCTTCCCGGGACCTTCCCCCGGCTAGCCCGGGAAGCGTGGTTCAAACAGACCCCATGTGGGGATTCACCATGGCCAACATCTGGCGTGCCGCAAACAGACGTTCGAGACACGGTGACCACAGGTGGGTATTCACCGTGGTTCACCGTGATCTCGTAACGTCTGAAGACACCCATGGGCAGCCCTTAGCCTGGGCTGTGTCCTCCTCAGAGTTTTTCGGAGGATGCGGCCTGGGCTAGCTGTCTACTTGCCCCATGGCAGTCCTGGGCTAACATCTGGCAGTGCATAAACCGATGTCGGTGGGTCCCGAGCCCCAGTGGGCCAAAACAGGCCACTAATGTCTACTTTTACCCAAAATGATCCAGCTTCACGGCATTCCACCATATCAAGAGTTTGTGTCTAGAATGCAAAGAAGCAGAAAGAGAGAAAACCAAGGGATTGCTGCAGGGCGTGGCAGGGGGAAGTAGTCTAGTGGAGCTTCCAGGGAGTGAAGAGACCATGGGGGAGGCAGCAGGGAAGTGTAGAAGAGCAAGATGGACAATAGTTGGGATTATGAGGACTGATGAAGTAGTGAGGGGAGCAGTAAGGAGCCTGTAGGGAAATAAGGGAAGGCAGCAAGGAGGTACAGGACTGGGAACAGCACAATTTGATTTTGCCCATACCTCTAAAAAGCCATGAGTTGGCCCTAGAGAGTCTGAATAGTCCATCATCTTGGCAAGGGGGAGCCACATGAACCCCTTCAGATTTTCATCATGGAAGGTCACTTGTGTAGGTATCTTGCTGGCATAGAGCCAGAACAAGTGTCAAAAATAAGGGAAATTAGAGAGCTGGGGTGCCTATTAGTGGAGCTGTTCTGAAGTATGGGACATTCCTTAAAATACAGGATTTTGGGCAACTCTAATCAGGGGAGAGGAACACCTTGGTGTTGGTCACATACCTCTTTACAACTCTCAACCCCTGTTCCCAGCCTGGAGGGCAAAGTTCTTGACTCTGCCATTGGTATAGCATTAGGACAGCCCAGAACATGCACTTCTGCAGAGTGTTGGGCCCTTTTGATGGCAAGGGGAATGGAAGGTGCTCAGCACTTCAGAGGATAGGATCCTTTTAAATACTGTTCATATTTTTGGGCAATCACATAACTAATAGCAGTAGCTAGATGGAGGGCATGCCGTATAATCGGATTATCCATACTACATCACAGCTGAAGATGGTGGCTTATTAAACAACTCACCTTTAAATGGAGGCCATTTAAATGTCCCAGTGTAAGGTCAGATATTTTTATTACCACTGGGTAAATGATGGAAAAACTGCAGTTTCTGTGTTGATGAGGAATTACCATGGTGAACCTTCCAGTAGGTGTCTGAGAGATGACATTGCAAGCTTTAGCATAGGGAAGAGATACAAAATTACTTTTACATTAGTCACAATTTGAATATAGAAAATTGTGCTCAGGGTACTCTTTGTCGTTCCCAGTCAAGGGCCACATGTTACTCTTGAATTTGGCACATGGTCCATCCAGCTTTGCATGCTGATAGAGGGTAATATTACCATAAATAATAAATAATCATTCCTCCCTTGCTGGAGGCACAAATGTAACATATATTGCTTCTACCTAGACTTGTACATCAGACGACCTCTAAGATCTAGAGAAGAGAATAGCCACAACCAAAGGCAGAATTTAGTAGCACAGATGCATTGGAGCCACACTGCTAAATTGGATGCCATGGGTGAGAGATTGTGCACAATCACAGACACACTCACCCACCCACACCCACCCTGCCCAGAGAGCATCCATATTTGTGACCATTTAGGAGCTGGAATGGCTAGGCTCATCACATCCTACAGGACAGAGAATGTGTCATTCTGTGCCCTCTACCATAGCAAGGAATAACCTGTAGGTCTGAATAGTAAGGTAAAGCACACTCAGGGTGCTAACAAATGAGAAGGGTAGGCCCCCGGAACCCAGGATCACTCCATCACACACACACACACACGCACAGCTGCCACCCACACACTCCATGTAGGACCAAAACAGATGGGCAGGCATTCTTCTCTGACGTGGTCTGGCCCCAGAGTTGCCCGCACAGCGTGCTCCACATTTCAGGTAATGACGCCATATGGAGTGGCCCCGGGGTGAACATCTGGTGACCCCATGACACACAAACAGATGAATCCGGGGCTAATAGGAGCAAAGGTGGGGCAGCATCTCATGTGTTAATAATACCCTCAGTGTAAAGAGGGAGAATCATGCCTGGAATGAGCTTGTTTATCCAATGAATAGTAGAAGATAGGCAGACTCAAGTAATGGTTGCAATATTTTTCCTCCTGAATTGTGCTCTACATTTTGAATTAAATATTAATAATTTTCCCATTAAGTGACCTTGACATACCTGGATAAATTATTTTTCAAAATCCATCTTAAGTTTTTTGTCAAGGCTAACCAAACAAACATGATTTTCTCACTGTTCAGTAACTCCATTTTTACTGTAATACAATTTTAATCTTGAAAGCTTAAAGATTTCTTGGCAGGAAAATATAGTAGGATAATATATATTACTGACATGCTTAACAATCATCTGTACTTCCCAAGTTCTCTTTTTCTAATACAGACAGAATCCTAGCCCTCTCATGCATAGGCGACTTGTGAGTCCCCCTCCCTATTTTTAGAAGTCCTATAGAACCCCACCAAGACCCCGCTCCGGTGCACCCCCTCACTACCAACAGTTACCAGTCACCTATGCTCTCATGAGTTAATTCTGGGCTAGCTCCCCAGAACGAGTAACTGATATTAATTCATTGAATTTCCCTCAGCTAGGAATCTGGCCTTTTAAGTTTACTTGAAGAATGTAAATGATTTTAGAGTAGGCATTGTCTACTGTGCTGCTCTGTAAAAGTATGTTCATTGTGATTTCTTGTCCAAATGTAGCACACTTTTTATTAAACAGATGGCAACATAAGAATCAGACTTACGGAAGAGATTGGGACTTTTCTTTACTGTAAATGTAAATCCATTTCCTGGTTCATGAACCCTGAAGAAGATCATTGCCACATTCTGTGAAGACCTGATGTTCCTCCTAATGTGACCATTTTCACAGAAATCAGTGTATCTTTCTGAAGTGGACAGAGGATGATCCTGTGAGCTAGGAAACTTTTCACCTTTCAGTATCCACCCATCAAACACCTATGGGATTAAGCAATTGAAACAATGATTACCATTTCCATTCTGCACTAGAAGCCTAAAGATTATGGAGGCTGCCAAGTGGCTCCAGAGTTAAGTTATGCTGCTTTTTCCACTTAAAGCAGAGTCAAAATCCTTTAAAAAGAAACCACATACTGAGCTTTCCCATATGAAGTTACTTCAGTAAGGAATGCAAACTTGCCTTGTAATTATGGAACCCAAGTAACATGGCCAATTTTAAACAAAGATGTTAATAAGTTAAGTTTGGATTTTAACAATGTAATAGTGGGGATGGGGTGGGGTGGTTAATATTTGACTCCTCAAACCTTCATAATAGACTTCATATTTCTTGATGTTTATGCTCCTGTAAATAGCAAACTTAACTTCTTTGAAGGAAAACTGCTAAGATGCCAAAATAAAACAACTGGTATTAGACTTGTGAGAGACCTGGGAAGAAGATAATACATGCCTGTTGAATACATGCCTACACTGGTACATTGCTTGGAAAGGACTTTTATGGTACCAGGAACTAGACTATACCACTTTAAAGCAAAATGCAGTATGTGTGAAATTTATATTTTCCCAGCACTCTAGATATGGCCTAAATTAGGCCCCAGAGACTAGAACCCATGAACCCCTACAGGGAAATTGTCCTCATTGCTTTACACCTAAAATTGGCTCTGATGCCAGATGATAAACATATTTTATATTTCACGATGGAGGATAACAGAGCATTGATTCTTCATTCAGCGTCCATTCCATTGGTTGTGCGCACACACACACACACAGACACACACAGAGTAAATGACAGATACTGTATTATAATCTAAGGAGGCAAATTGCAACCAGTGGATGAGACAAACAAGACTGGACGATGGGATAACAAAAATAATGGCTTGCATTTATGAACAATCATTTACTCGCCAAGGAATTGCAATTGCAACTCCCACCTTGCAGGCTCTACCTTCGTTTTGTCTTGTATACAGGGCTGAGCATGCCATAAGCATAATGAACTAGCTGGCAGCTGCCATTTTAAGAGTGCTATATTTGGAAAATATGTCAATGCTATGTTCACTGTTATCTTAACAAATAGCAAAATCTCTAATAGGTGATCTGAATTTTTTCATACTAGATAATCAGAACCACTAACTCAAATGAAGTTTTTAACTCTGTTCTTTGTGATTATTCAGGAGTGAAGTTAAATTATTGATGTTCCAGTTCATTTTACTCCTCTGCTTGTACTTTTCACAGTAGCATTGCTGGTCATAGCTAATAAAAGGAAAGGGTGACAGCTGCTTTTGTTCTGAAAGCATCCACATTTTTATTACTCCTCCTCCTCCTACTCCTCCCTTATTAGGAAGCCAAACCTTTGACTGAATTGTTCAACGTAAGATTTGGCATCAACATCAAACATAAGTCACCACTTCAGACACCAGCAGCTTAATGACTTTGGACATTCTCTGTAGTTTTCCACATCAAATGTTTTAATAATTGTGCTTAATTAGATAGAAGGCATTTCGAAGCCCTGGCATTTAAACTTCAAAGCATCAGTACAATAACTCTTCAGTGAAGAATTACCAACACTATTTGCACTATCACAAAGTAAGCTGCTTTTGCTCCTGTTGCTTTCCATTTTGTCTGGCTTTGAGGCATGTGCGGATCACTGAAAGCAAAGGCAGACACTACCTACCCTGACTGCTTGGAACAGCAACCCCTGGAAATCTTACATGACCATACATTTTCATCAGATTAGCCCTTGGAGTTTACAATGGAGCTGGTGAGAATAGCCACTATGGGGGAAATTGCAGTATTTACACACTACATTTAGCTTAACTGAAATTGATCTGGCAGTGCTGATTCTTAATTACATTTACTCAGCAATCCCTTACACACTGCACTTGATGTTCTCTCCTGGTTCTATTGCTGTGGATAGAACCTCAGGACCCGATTCTGCAAATGCCTAAGTGAATAATCCTTATGCTTATAGAAGTAAAGGGGCTGCCCCAGCCTTCATATGACTACAGGATCAGGCCCCAGATCTTCATGCCTCTAATCATTTTTATAGGGGCTCAAAGTCTTTCCACAGTGGGTGCTTTTAGATGGACTGCAGCTCTGGTTCTGCCTGCACCAGCCTGATTTGCCCCCGGGGTTGGCTGGTCTGCGTAAAGGCTGCCTGCCAGGTGTGCAAGCGGAGCAGGCTGTGCCTGTTCTGGGTCAGCCCCACCAGCAGCAATCCAGAACATCCAAGAGCACCGTCAGCAGAGCAGGCCAGCCAAATCCAGGGCACCAGCCGAAAGTGGAGCTGCTGTCTGTCTGATGGGTAGACCCACGTTGCAGTTTCACTAGCGGCTGGCTGTTGCCCCAAACAACATAGAGTTGCAAGTGCTAGCTAGAGCATCAAGTGATTACCCGCAACTCTATGGTGCAGGAGTGGGGGGTACCACGTGGGTGGACCACAGGCTGGGGAACTTTCCAGGTCTGTCTGAAGCAGACCCAGGCAGGGCTGGAAGCAGGTGGATGTGGGGTGCACCTCTGGATAATCTCCAGGGGTGGGCAGCCTCCAAGTCCATCTAAAAACACCTAGTATCTTCCCTGGGGTATTTAAATGGGTAAAATAAAGGTATTCATAAGCACAAATTGTCATTCGTTTTGAAATAGAAATCTTGCAGCATTATTAAAAATCTGAAACCCTAAGTGACTCTTTCTGCTGCGGTGCCAAGAGAAAGAAATGTCCCTAGCCAGAGGAGAGGTGAAGCTGCCATTATTTCCCCTTTGCAAACTGCAAATCTAGTCCCAAACCCCAAGCAATGGTCAGATCTGGGAGGGACAGGGAAGAGTTTCTGTATAAAACTTAGACAGCTTGAGGAGCTGTATTGTCTTTCCGTGGGGAAAATAAAAAAACCTATAGGAGCAGTATGGGGAGTAACGTCCATTCACCCCATGTAACATTTGTTTATTTTCAGAGAGCCCTACAGGTAGGGAAAAGGCCAGATCAAGGGGCAATGAGAGGTCCTGAAATAAGCAAGTTACATTCTCCACTAATTTAATTAACTAAATGAAGGTCTTGGTAAAAAAACCCACCCCCACCCTCCTGCCGAAAAATTTCTCTGATGTCATAGTTTTCCAGTGCTGGTTCCTTAGTTCTGGAGTATAACTGACTATGGGTTATTCAGGGTCACAGGCGGAGGCCATTTTTAAACGAGATGCAACCATATAGGTCCACCCATCCCCCATGCATCCAAACACCTGTCTGAAGGGTGTGTGGCGGGGGTGCATGCTCCCATCACTCATGGCCACTCACAGGGCACTGGCAAAAAAGCTGGAGTGTGCTGTGGGGGGGAAGGCAAAAAGGTGCGTGGGGGCCAGTGCCCACGCAGCCACAGCCCATATGAACAGGGGCAGCCAGCCATGTCAGCTGAGTGGTCCACTGCTCAGAGGTACTGTCGAAACAGCCTTTGCAAGTCATGGAGCCTGGGTCCCTCAGCACTCGCCAGGGACATGTCACTTGCAATGGCCAGCCCAGCACACAGTCCCCTTCCCCATGGTCCACTCTCCCAGGAAGCCACCCATTAGAATCTCTCCCCACTCTACCCACGTGTGTGGGTGCTTCACTCAGTGGACACAGACTCCCTCCCTCCCCCCCCCCTCCCACGTGCTCATTAAAAACGGCCTCAGGTCTGTTAAAAGAGAGGGGCTGTTTAACTAAGCCGCTCATGGGTGTAAAAACAGAGGGAGGCAAGGGGACATCTCCCCTGGCCTGGGTTTGGGATGAGGGAATTAATGCTGCTGCCCTGGAGATAACAGGGGCTGAAATTAAGGAGAGGGAAGCTGGATGAGTGGGAAGATCTTTCACCAATGAGGAAGATGCTGTCCACCTCCCCTCACTTTGAATTATTGTTGTTCCATTGGTTGCTGTACTTTCACTCTGAATGCTCAGCCTGGACCATTATCACAACATGGGTGTGCATACACACCTGTACACTCCAGTACATATCTCTCTCTCTCTCTCTCTCTCTCTCTCTCTCTCTCTCTCTCTCNCACCTGTACACTCCAGTACATATCTCTCTCTCTCTCTCTCTCTCTCTCTCTCTCTCTCTCTCTCTCTCACACACACACACACACACACACACTCCATACTGCATTGCTCCTGACTGGTGGTCAGTGTAACCATGCCCTCTGCTGATGGCAGCTTCTTACCTTCAGGAAATCACCACTTTGGCAATCAATGCTGACAAAATCAAAGTCTATTGTGATGAGTTCCTCGGGGTCCCCTATGAAGAAAGTGGCACAGTGCAGCTGGGGCTGCTCCGCCATGAAGGTGAACTGCCCCTCAATGCTCAGCATGTCAATGCACCCTGGGGAGAGAAAAGGCTGCAGCTCAGCGCCTGCCTGGGACAGGGAAAGAGGAGATTACTAGCTGTAGACTGCCGTGTGTGTGTGTGTGTGTGTGTGTGCTCCAGCCCCTTCCTCAGCAAGGGAGAGCCCGCAAGAACACCTGTTGCCAGCCCCCTCCCCTCCCTTCCAACTAGGACTGAACTCAACATTAGCCCCTGCCCAGACCCGCGGAGCTCTCGGTTCCGAGTTTCCCACCCCAAAATGCCCCGTTCAGCCTCCTCCCCTACTCACGGTCCCCCTTTCCTGCAAAGATTCCCCACAAACCCAGAGCTCCCTCCACTCCCTGACCCTAGTCCCTCCGTCCCTGGCTCGGGTCCCCAGAACGCCAGCTCTCTGGTTGGAAAGTCCAGCTTGGAGCCAAGCCCTCCTGCGGGCTGACATGGGATATGGCTGCAGGCAGGCAGCTCCCTCACGGCAGCAGGTAACTGGGGAGACCTCACTCACTGAGCGCCCGGCGGTAGATCTGTCCCTCTGACAGCTCTCGCTTCAGGTCTGCGCTGAGGAGCAGAAAAGGCTCATCCTCGCCAGCATCCCTCACCTGCGGGAGGGAACACAAGGGGGAGGTAGGCTGGGAAAGAGCGTGGCGGAGTCTAGTAGCCCCCCTGGGGCGAGAGGCGGTCAGATGGAGCCCCTCGATCCATGGGCACTGCAGCTTCCTGGAGCCTGGGTCTCAAGGCTCAGACTGTGGGGAGGGTCGGCAGGCAGCTGCCATGTGGTGGGAGGAAGGGAAGGGAGGGAGGGAGGCTGAGGAGCGGTGTGCGCTGGTAGCCGCGTTCTCACCTCGAGGTACCTGGCTTCCCCCTTGAGGGCTGCGAGGCAGATGAGGACGAAGTGGCACTGGAGTCGGAAGGCAGTGGGACACATGATGCCGCTGCTGCCGCTGCCGGCACTGACTTCCTGCTCTCCAGGTCCCCTCTCCTGCCTGCGCTGATCGGACGCCGCCGCTTTGTGGGGTTTCTTTGGCCAGAACCCTTTTATAGAGCCGCTGGGAGGGGAGGCACTGATAGGGTAACCCATGGTAACTGAATGCCTGTCTCGGTGACAAAGTACGTGGCTGTGACGGGGTCCAAATCGCTGCCACAAATTCCCGAGCTGGGCTAGTGACAGATGGCTTTCCTAACTACCTCCCGGCGGATTTCACAGGCACCTCAACCCGTTCCAACTAACTTGACTGTTTCTCTGCATTGGGATTACACCCTTACCGGTGGCCTCCGTTTATCAAAAGCAGAGGAAGGAATATACACTCTGGCCACCATCCACCAGCAACTTACTCCAGAGTAGTCCCGTTTAAGCCCTACTGTGGAGTGCCTCTCGGAACTTCAGAACACAGGCATGAACCACAGAGCCACTTAGAAAAGCAGCAACAGCAGCATCAGGGGTGTCAGATGTCCCTTAGATTAAAACAGCCCCTGTGCAAGTCCCACAACTCCATAGAACATAATGGGAGTCCCTTCAGAAAACCAGAACTCCTCCACATCCCTTCAGATGAAATTTTGACCAGGCAACCATAAGCATCACACACACACCCCTCCCCCGCTTCCCCAATATATTGAAATAAGTCTCCTCTTCAAATCCCATGTGCTCAAGCAGTGGGTCAATTCCTCCTCTGCCTTCTCACACTTGGCAATAATATTTGAAGGAACACATAAAAGAGTGATTATGTTAGTGTGTAGAGTCTGTGCTGTTGTACAAAGTGCACTCCAGCCATTAATCACTCCTCACAATACCCTTAAATGTTGCACCCCTGACAAGCTTACTCATGGGTAAAGAGAGTTGCAGGGGGAAGGTCCATCTGGATTGTTTTATTGGGTAGGAGTCTGAAAAAAATGAGATACTGAAAGCACAAATGCAAACAATTCCAATGAGAAAGAAAAATGGGAGACATCTAAAGAAACCAGTGTGGCTGCACAAGGAGCTTTCTGAGGAGTTGAGAGTTAAAAAGGACATGTATTCATATAAAATATGGAAGGAGGGGCAAACCACCAAGGATGAGTGCAGACAAGTAGCCCAAAACCATAGGGATGGTGTCAGGAAGGCTAAAGCTCAGAATGAGCTGAGGCTTGCAAGAGATGCTAAGAACAACAAAAAGGGTTTTTTTCTCTATGTCTGAAGCAAGAGAAAGAACAAGGAAGTGGTAGGTCCGCTGCTTGGTGAAAATGGTGAAATGTTAACAGGTGACAGAGAGAAGGCAGAATTGTCAACTCCTATTTTGCCTCCATCTTCTCCCTCAAGGTCCCAAAGAGTTGAACTTGTTTAAAGTAGCTAGAAGTAGCCGGAAGCCCCTCCCAGCACAGCGATGGCACAACATGGTCGACGAAGGGCAGATGAAGCCGCGCAATGCGGCCCCACCCCAAGCCACCAGGACCCACGCAGGTGTGGCAGGAGGGAGCAGGGATGACAGCTGCCATCTCCGCACAGCCCCAGCACAGAGCCCAGGCAGCCCGGCGCCAGGGCCCCACCCCCCAACAGAGCAGCACACACAGAGCCATCAACAGAAGCACACAGGGATGGGCACATGGCCCATGGGAGGCAAGGGGCGGGAAGGCAACCCCACAACACAGGCAACCCCACAACACACACACCCCAGAGGCACCCGGACAAGGGGAGAGGTCAAAGCAAAGCACAACATGGACACACAGGGAAGAAACACAATGACCTTTAATAAAATGGGGAACCAGCAACAGGGGACAACAACAGGGCAGTGCAGGGGGATGAGGCAACAGAAGGGGGGCCCAGTGCCAGCAGCAGCAGGCTCAGGACAACACCCGGTCAATAGGACCAGCAACCCTGCGCCCAGCACCAGCGCTCAGCCTGCATGCGGTCGAGCTGGTGCAGCCTGTCCAGGATGTGCAGGAGGAGCTCCAACATCTCCCCCTGCTCCCAGGTTCGCTCCGCTATCATGGCTTTCACTGAATGGGACAGTGGGAGAGGAGACAGCCAGCAGAGGAATAGAACCCCCCACGGAGGGACACAGGGACAGGGCCCAGCAAACAGGCAGCACACTCACGGATGCCATTGAAGAGCCGGCTCGCTGCCCGCATGTCCCACGCTGCCTGCTCCAGCTGCAGGACCATCCCGCCCAGACGCAAGATCGCCAGCAGCATGACAATGGTAGCTGCAGGAGAGAAAGGACAGGTCAACGGGGAACACCCGCACCAATGGGCCCTCAGAGGGCTGGGCGCAGCAACAGCACTAGGGGCACACCCCACACACTGACAGCCAGCACCCGGAAGAACACCCAGACCCCTGCCGGAAGGGGGATCGGAGGGGCAAAAGCCGGGGCTCAGGCGTCCAGTGCCCCTGTTGCTGCCACCCATCCAGCTCATGGAATGTCCAGTGAGTGCTCCTGGGACAGAGTGCCCTGCGCTAGACCCTCCCAGGCGAACAGGTCCCATTGGAAGCCCCAGAAACACATATAAGCATCCACTAGGAAGCGGGGAAGGAGCTGATCTGCACCGGCAGCCACAGCCCACACAGCTGGGAGGTCCCTCACTGATCGAAGGGTGGCGAGTTCCACAGCGGTTGGGTCCCTGGTCTGGAGTGGTCCACCAACCTCGGGGGACATCAAGCCCAGGTCCCACAGGAGGGCCCCCATGGGATGCTGTGGGCATGCAGGAGGGTGCCGGTGTACAGGGCAGCAACAGGAGGACCCCCGGACTGCAAGGCGAGGCTGTATCCAGGTCGTGCCATCAGCAGGCAAGTGGCCGTTACCTCTGCAGCGGTCCACGGCACGACAATGGCGGGGGGGGGCCCCCAAGAAGGTTGGTGCAGGAGGGGGAAGCCGAGCTTAAGAGCATGCCTCCGGCATGCTGGGGCACCGACCTGATGTCCCATCGTCCACATGTACCGCAACAGGAGCTGAAAGCCAGTTGCCACTGACAGGGTTACCCACCAACAGCTGAATGGCGGGGGCTCAGCCAGAGGGCCCCCAACAGCATGTCCACACAGGGCAACCACCCCTCCCCGACATCCCCGGCTGAGGGCCCCGCACAACGACCAGCCATGGCAGCAGTGGGGCCCACTCCAGTGAAGTAACAGCCGGGAGACAGAGGGCTGCAGTGACTGGGACGAGCACGCAACGAGAGGCTACCCTCGTCTACAGATGACCTTGCATGCCAGAGATAGACCAGCCTGCTGGGACTGGGGCTCCGCAGCCCACACACAAGAGTGAAGGGATCCAGCACAGGTGACGAGAGATGAGTGAGGCCATGGCCAGGCAGTGCGCCAGGCCAAGTAGCCGAGCCAGGCACAGTATCCACACTGAGCACAGCTGCAGCATGCAAAGGCGGATCATAGCAGGGATGAATGTAGAGCAGATGCAGATGCAGCGGTACCTTGGGGTACGCGTGGTCCCATCCCCCCCCCAACGGGCATGTGGCTGGTGCAATCTTGGGGATGATCAGCTGGGTCATGCAACCGGTGGCAGCGCCAGCACACCCCCAGTGCAGCACCAATCAGTGCCTTGCCACCACCAGGCTACACAGTACATAGGTGACCCGATGCAGGAGGTTGGGCGTGGTGCGTAGAGGCAGTTGCATGGGGTTGAACAGCAAACAGAGAATGGTGATACAGAGCTAGATGGAAACAGGTGGACCATCACTATAAGGGGAGTGCGGGCCGGGGACACAGGCCACACAGTGGAGCACGCAGCGGCCAGGACACTAGCCAGCGGGGGGTTCCCAGGAGTGGGGAGCTGCAGAACCATGCTGCCGGAGGATGACCACCCACAGTTCAGGGACACGCTGCTGTGAATCCTGGGTGCGTCCCTCCTGCTGCTGCACATGCTGCTACAGCAGATGGCCCTGCTCCTCCTGCCAGGTTGAGGCTCTGTCCTTCTGGGGGTATGGCGTAGGAGGGCAACAAACCTCAGGAGGGCGGTGACCATGTGATGGGTGAGGCGGACAGCAGTTCAACACCAAGCCCTGTTGGGCTCAGTGGTGTCCCAGCAAGGCCAGCTCATGCTGGCCTGGTGGTCCCTCAACGTGTACGGCTGCCGTGTGGCCCTACCGGCCTTGCAATGGCACTGGACATGTTCCCACACCAACGACTGGTGGGAGAACATGTTGGCCACCTGGATGAATGAGGAATGGACAGACCACTTCCGGATGACCCGCTCCCTCCTGACCCGCATGGGGGAGCTCCTGAACCCCCACCTCCGTAGGCGGGAGATCAGCATGCATTTCTTGCTGCCCCCAGGGATGCACGTGGCCATGGCGGTGTGGTAGCTTGCCACCCCGGATTCCTGCAGGAGCGAGGGGGAGCAGTTTGGGGTGGGCACGGCCACCGTGAACAGGGCCCTCCATGACATGTGCGACCTGGTCAAGCAGCTCCTCTTAGAGCGCGTCATCCAGCTCCGTGACCCCGAGGAGGTGAACTGTGACTTGGAGGAACTGGGGTTCCCTCATTGCATTGGGGCCACTGACAGCACCCACATCCCCATCATACAACCCCCTCATGCAAATATCGACTATATGAATAGGAAACAGGCCTTCTCCATCAATCTGCAGGCCGTAGTGGATCATAGGGGCCTGTTCATAGCCATTCGGGCTGGAACCATGACGCGCATATCCTGCATGCCTCCACGTTCTACGCACGCATGTTTGATGGGGAGATAGCCCCCAACCTGTACCACATGATAGAGGGTGTTCCCATGGCCCCTGTTGTGATAAGAGACCCCGCCTACCCGCTCAGCGCATGGCTCATGCGGGCCTATCCAGTGGTGCGCAACCCAGACCACCGCCTGTTCAACGAGCGCTTGTTGTCCACACGCAGCGTGGTGGAGTGGACCTTCGGGCTCCTGAAGATGCGCTGGCGCCTCCTGATGAACAGGAGCCAATTCGACCTGGACCACACCCCCATCCTTGTCCTGGCAGTGTGTATCCTGCACAATGTATACGAGACAGGCGGCGCTGCCCTGGACAACCCACCACCTGTGCAGAGGGCTGGCCCCGTGCCCCTGTACCAACATGCCCAGGGCGGGGCATACCGGTGCATCTCCAAGGAGAACAGAGACACCCTCTGCTGCCACATCGTTGCCCAGGTGGCCAAACACAGGACTGTGCCCGACCCACACCCCAGTCCATAAACCTGTGCACCCCATCAATAAAGCTGGATAGTTCCCCTTACCTTCAGCCTTGCCTCTGTGCCATGTGTGGGCTAGGGGGTTCCAGGAATGGGTCCCGTGTGTTGCCTTGGTGCATGAGCCCCCCATCACTGTCAGCCGCAGGGTGCTCGGGCCATGCAATGTCCTGCCTGCTGCCACTCGCTGGTCTGCCTGTGCAGGGTCTGTGTACACCTGTTCTAGCCACCACAACTGCCTGCAGCCTCACTGGGCTGACCCCTGGCCCCGTCAGCTAGGCAGGCACTGGACAGTGCCCTCACCCTGCCAGAGCCCCCCTGAAAACCTCACCACCACCCCTGGCTACATGTCCCGGGACAGAGAAAGCGACAGCGAGGTATACGTGCAACATATTTATTGGAGGGGGAACTATACAATGGAAGGGGGGGCTTTATGTCTGGGGCGCCCTCGCCCCCTCTTGGCCACACCAATGGGGCTCGCCGGCTGGCGAGCCCTACCTGCAGTCAATCACAGCAATTGCCAACTGGACGGCCCAGCCTCCCTGTCATCCACTGGCCACTCCACACCGGCCTCCACCGACGGTCCCTGTATGGAGAAACAAGAATGGGGTAAGCGATCCTCGTGTGCACATATCTCTTTCCCACGCCAGGGCCCGGGCCACTGGGTACCCCGTGGTCACCGAGGGGGCCCCCTACTCCCCCCACAAGCATACTACATGCCGTAAAGCCATCCCTGATGAAGCGAGTCCATCAATGATATTATGGACCATGCTTGTTCCAGTACAGCTTCACAGAGCCGGTACACTTGCCTCAGGCAATGGCCGTTGCTCCACATCTCATGTAGTGCGTGTGCTTGGTGTGGGTTGTATACTGTGGTCCCTACCAGGGTCTTGCCTGGTGCAGTTCCCCTTCTTCCCAGTCCGCCCCCCCCCCGTGTTGCGCCCCCCACCCCCAGGGGCCTGGGGTGTGAGGACTTACCGGAGGGGGTGGGGCAGAGCCCATGGGTGGTTGGTTGTCCTGGGGTGCCGGGTCCTGGGGTGGAGCATTGCTTCCTGGTGGAGGGGTTGGGGGCGGGACCAGGAGGGGTGTGGGCTGGAAGGGCAGCCCCGCCGGCAGGTCCTGTTGCCCTATGTGGGGGAAGGGGAACCCCATGGACCAGGCCCAAGTAGGGCTGGGGTAACCATGGGTGGCTGTAGTGAAGGGGGGGCACCTACACCACTGGGTGGCTGCCATGGTGTTGGTCAGCTGCCAACTCTCCTTCCGTGGCATGGCAGGGCCTATCGCGCTGGGGGTCATGCCGCAGGGCCTCCATCGCCTCCCCCATGAGGTCCATGAGCCATGCGACCTGACCCTCCAGCACGTCACAGGCGGCAGCCTGGTGCCTGTCCCAGAGGTGCTCGGTGTGGGAACGGGCCATCATGGCAGCCAGGATCTCCCGTTCCCATTCCCCCTCCCCTCTGATGAGCTCCCTAGTGAGTGCTAGCTCCAGGGAGTGCACCTCGGCTGACTGTTGTGATTCCTCCAGCAGCTCCCTGCCAAGGTCCTCCCTCCGATGCCGGTTCCTGGCCCGCATCTCCCGGTTCCGCTCCACGCTGCCGGCAGCCGCACCCGTCACGCGAGCAGGTGCCTGTTCTGTGAATGAGAGGTTGCACATCATGTTAGTGCTTCCAGCCGGTGTGCTCTGCTACCACATTTTCTGGGGTGCCTGGTGGGGTGGCCCTCTTATTGTGGCTGCTCACCTCTGCCCTCCCCTTTGGGACCCCCTGCCCTGCCTTCTTGTGAGATTGCCCCCCAGCCGGGGACCCCTGTGTTACGTGGGGGCCACTGCGGGACCACCNGCGGATTGCTGCAGGTGGGGCCCATGTCCATCATGTGTTCCGTGGGGGCCGCTGTTGGGTCAACACCCACCAGCCCCTCTTGCCTGCCCCAAACCCCTGTTGGGCCCTGCTGGTTGTGGTTGCATGCCACCTGGGGCCCCCCTCCCCACCCTGTACCTCTGCTCACCTCTGCACCCTGCCCCCCTGTGGCCCCTTGGCCAGTGTGCCCTGCCATGAATGTGCGCCTCACCGGGTACTGGGGGTGCCGCCAACCCCACCTCTTCCACCTCCTCCTCTGTGACCTCCACCTCATGCACCTCCAGACTGCCTTATGCTGCAATGGGATAGGGGGGCCAGTAGTGTTTACCGGCACACAGGCACCAGCCGCTGCACCTCTGTCTGCCCCCCCCTCAGCCCCACTGGGCTGCTCGTACCTGGATCCTGTTCCTCTGCCTCCTGGGGGCTGTCCCAGATCTCCGCTTGCTCCGCACGTGCCCCCCGTCCCTGTAGCCGGTAGGCCTGTGGGTTTTGTGGGCGCACGCAGAGTGTGGTGGTTCTGTGCTCGAATCCCCGGGGCGTCTCCTCCCCCTGTGGGACGGGGCTGTCACCTCCCACTTCCTGGCTGGCCTTGCCAGGGGCATCATCCCACCCCCTGCTCCGTTGGGTCGGTCAGGGTGGGTTGTGTGTTGGCCCTCCGTGCGCCCCTGACGAAGGCGCTGCCATGTGTGCGGGAGACCACAATGTCCACATCCATGCAGAGGAACTTGTCCAGCTCCTCCTGGAACTCGGCTGTGCGCATGGGCCCAGCTGGACTTGAGATTGTTGTCCTTGATATGTTTATATCCAGACCTCAAGTCCTTTGCCAGCTGCATCCACTGGGTGACATCCCTATTGTACCCCTGCCGCTGCATCTCCTGGGCAATGGCTTCATTTATTTTATTTTATTTAGCAAATTTATACCCCGCCCCCTCCTGCAACGCAGCTCGGGGCGGCTTCCAACAATCATAATAAAACATTTAAAATTCATTTAAAAATATAAAATATACCATTATAAAACAGGGCTAGAAAAATAATAAATAAATAAATGGGTGGGGGACTAAAATCATCCCTCCCCACCCTCCCTCCCAAAGGCCTGGGCAAACAGCCAGGTCTTACAGTTCCGCCGAAATGTTAAAAGGCTTGGGGCCAGGCGAGCTTCCTCCGGAAGGGAGTTCCACAGCCGCGGCCCTACCACTGAGAATGCTCGCTCCATCGTGGCCCCCCGCTTAACGCGGGGGACCTCCAGGAGGGCACCCCCGGCCGGCCGCAGGACCTGTCTGGTCTTCATAGACCTGTCTGGTCTTGTAGCTGTGCACCAGGTCATGTTGGACCCTTTCGGACCCCCACACGCGTATGAAGTCCCTGATCTCCTGCCTGGACCAGGGCTTCCCCTTTTGGGACCCGGGGGGTGGGGTGGGTGGGGCGACTGACTTAGTGGCATGGGGCCTGCCCTGTGGCTGTGGTAGCTGTGGAGATGGTCGTATCCTGTTGGGGGTAGTGCATTTGGAGTTACTCAGGGTCCTGCTGCCCCCCTCCACGTCCCCATGGGGTCTACCCTCCCCCTGGGGTGCCCTTCAGCTCACCTGACTGTCTAGGGGACCCTCCTTGGCCATCGTCCCAGTGGTGCAATGCTCTGTTGTCTGGGTGCTGGCCTGGGGGGCCTGGGGGCCGGGTTATGTGAATGCCACCTGCTCTGTGTTCCCTGGGTTGTGGTGCTGGGGCTGGGTCATGGCCCTCCCGTCCCAGGTTGGGGGTGTGTGCCCTTGCTCTCACCTTGCTATCGCTGCTGCTCCTCTGGCCATGCCCTTGGGATGTGCTGGGCTGGGGGGTCCTCGGTCGGTATGGGGGGGTCGCTAAGAGCCCTCAGTCCTGTGCCGGGTGATATGCACTGTGTTATGGCTTGGCACGTTCCCCCCCCTTTCACTGCCTGTCAGGGAACCCCCCCTCGTACCTCCTGTCCGCCCCCCCGACCACCTTGGAGGGCCACCCCCCCTTGTACCTCCTGTCTGGGTCCCCCTGTACCGGCGGCCCGGGACCCCCCCTTGTGCCTTCTGTCTGGGGCACCCCCCCTGAACTGCCTGGGTGGAGCTTACACCCCCCCTGGGCGCTCCTGGGTCCCCGTGCTCACCCAGCCCCCTCCCACGCATGGGGTGGCGTCGGATCCCTTGGTCTTGTCGTTTGCCTTCCTCGCAACCATCGTGGGAGCCCATGCACATGTGCCATGGTTTTGCCCTCCTTTACGGGCTCTCGCCCGGATGTCCGGCATCTCCTCCCTGTGGACGTGTCTGCGTGGGGGCTCATGCGTGACCCGTGGCGCCGGCACGGTGCGACTCCGCCGGTCTGGTCCGTGTGCATGTGGGTGTTTTTGCTTTTACACGGATGCTCAGGTGTTGAACACCCGTCTCCACCCATCTCCACCCACGAAGGGTGCCGGCTCCCTCCCGGCTGCTCCATGAGTGTTGGCGGGTGTTGGCGGGTGGGTCGTGCACTCACACCCACCCACTCATGGACTTTTACATGGACGCTCTCCCACCCATCTGATGGGTGTTTCCGGGTGTTCGTGGGTGGATGGCATCTGTGTAAAAGTGGCCTAAGGGGAGACATGATAGCCATCTTCAAATATCTGAAGGGCTGTCACATAGAAGATGGAGCAGACCTGTTCTCTGTTGCTTCTGAGAGCAAGACTGGAACCAATGGGCTCAAATTACAAGGAAGGAGATTTTGGCTAAAGATTAGGAAGAACTTCCTAATGGTAAGAGCTGTTTGACAGTGGAACAGACTGCATAGGGAGGTAATGGAATCTCCTTCACTGGAGGTTTTCAAACAGAGGCTGGACGGCCCTCTGTCAGTGATGCTGTAGCTGTGGATTTCCTGCACTGAGCAGGGGGTTGGACTAGATGACCTCTGATACACCTTCCAACTCTAAGATTCTATGGAACAGATCTTAGGCTGAAATAATTTGGGGCCCCTCTTTGTGCAATACATTTTTGCCAGCAGCAGTGTCAGCTCAAATCCCAGTCAGGAGATGCCAGAATGGGTACTGTATTAATTGTTGGAGGCCAGGCCTTTCTAATCAGAGGACCCAGACTTCAGCCCCTTACATCCCAGTGCTAATCCAACCCTGCTTCCACCTTCACCATCCCCATTCCTGGCTGGGCTGGGGCTCTTTCCCTAGTGATTTGAGCTTGCTCTGAAGGTAAAGACAAGAGTTTTGAGGGCTGGAGCTAACCGTCCAAAACCCAGATAGAAGTCACTCCATTCTCACAAGTTTCAAGGATTTGTGCCATTAGTTTAGAGTCCTTTATATGGAGTTTTGCCTGGGAATGTCTTAATTAAAATTACAGCTATTTTTTAGCTTTCTTTTATGGAAGTCGCTTCCCCTTATCATCTGCATTTTGGTTTATCTTTTGGTTGTGTGTGAAAACCTTTAACAAAGAAATATAAAGCAAGAAAAAACGATGCACTTACCAACATAAGCCCATCTGCTAAATGACACTGCCCCATCTATTTTGTATTTGCTGGTGTGACCCCACTTTAAGACTTAAATATAATCCTAAAACCCCCAAACAGCAGCAGACATGTGATGTATATTCAATACCAGTTGGGATTTTGACCCCTTTAGGAGGTTGTGGGATGAGATCCTCAGTGGATCACACCATTTGGGAACTCCCACACTAGGCAATGAAACAGGGTCATCTAGAGCTAAAAGCAGGATTCTGCAACTTGAGCTAAGGAACCAAGCTTTATAGCTGAGGACTGTGATGGACTCAGATCCACTGAAGATATTTTTATTTATTTCTTTATTTAAATGTATAGACTACCCCTTCCTGCTATTGCAGCTTGGGGCAGCTCACAACATATTAAAAAACATAAAAATGTAAACAACAACATTAAAAGAAGTACAAAAATACATATATCCAATTAATAAAACAATATTAAATACCCCTACGGCAAAGATTAAAAAAACTTTCCTCCCCCCTTCCCAACCCTCCACCCATCACCCATCTCTCTTGCCAAACGCACGGTGGAACAGCCAGGTCTTACACTGTCTACAGAAAGAGGGAAGGTTTAGGGCCAAGCGGACCTCCGTCTGGATGGAGTTCTACAGCCTCGGTGCAGCCACTGAGAACACCCTCCTCATCGTCATCACCCAAGCTACTCAGGGAACCTCGAGGAGGGTGCCCCCAGCCAACCACAGGGGCTGATCCAGAACCCGGGGGGTGAGGCGATCCCGCAGATAGGTGGGGCCCAGGCCATATAGGGCTTTATAGGTCAAAACCAACACTTTGAATTGGGCCTGGAAGACTATAGGCAGCCAGTGCAGAGACTGGAGCACTGGTGTAATGTGCTCACAGTGACCCATCCCCATGAGGAGGCAGGACGCTGCATTCTGCACTAGCTGCAGTCTCCAAACCATCACCAAGGGTAGCCCCACGTAAAGCGCATTGCAGTAGTCCAATCTTGAGGTAATAAAAGCATGGATGATGGTGGCTAGGTTGGAGTCTGAGACATATGGTCAAAGCCACTGCTCCAGATGTAATTGGCAAAATGCTTCCCTCACCACATCACCCATGGATCACCCATCACCCATCCCTCGCCATCAACCAAGTCCTGGGCTACATCCAGGTGGAGCTGTGAGTCAAGGAGCACCCCCAAGCGCCAAACCTGTGAGACCAATGGAGGAATGGGTGCCACCACTCCTTCAGCCCCTCCCACCAGCATCACCTCTGTCTTGTTGGGATTCAGCTTCAGACGGCTCACCCTCATCCAATCCCCCACAGCTGCCGAACACCGGGTAAGCACCGAGACGGCCGGGCCTGAGTCACCTGAAAAAGAGGTAAAGTTGGGTGTCATCAGTATACCCTCTGATGACCTCATCCAAAGGCTGCATGTACACATTGAACAGGAGAGGGGACAAAATAGAACCACGTGGGATTCCACACATGAGGTTCCGGGGATATGATGAACAGTCACCCAGTACCACATGTTGAGTTCCTCCCAGCCAGGAAGGAGCGGAACCATTCGAGAACAGTCCTGCCCACCCCAGAACGGTTCCGCAAGTGAGCCACCAACATCTCATGATCAACGGTATCCAATGCAGTCGAGAGATCTAACAGGATCAACAGGGTTGACTAACCCTGGTCCAACTCATGGCAGAGGTCGTCGACCAAGGCTACAAGTACAGTCTCGGTGCCAAACCTCAGCTGAAAGCTGGACTGCAAGGGAACTAGAAAACTGACATGGTCTAGATGCCCCTGAAGCTGTTGAGCCACCACCTATTCAATAACCTTCCCTAAAAATGGAAGGTTAGAGACTGTCCGATGGCTGGCCAGGCAGTCAATGTCCAAAGATGGTTTCTTGAGCAGAGGCTGCACCACTGCCTCCTTGAGGCAGCCCAGCACTCTGCCCTCCCTAAGGGAGGCATTGACTACCCCAGCCAGCAACGGCCCCAGCATCTCCCGAATGGCCTTAACCAGCCAGGAAGGGCATGGGCAAGTTCACAACAGGTGGCCCTAACAGCCCCAAGAACATCCACTGCATCAGCAGGGAGCACCCACTGGAACTGATCCCATAAAGCAAGACAAGGCAGGGCTTCCATTACCTCTGATTCTTCCACTGCAGCAAATGCTGCATCGAAGTCATGGTGAATTAGAGTGATTTTGTCCACAAAAAAAACAACAAAAGTGTCACAGCGAGCACTGGAAAATTCCAGTTCCAGGTGAAGGGAGGCTGGACTGACCAGCTCCTCACCACCTGGAGAAGCCCAGCTGGACACGACTTTGTGGATGCTATGAGAGCAGCAAAGAACCTCTTCTTTGATGCCCACACAGTCACATCATAAGTTCATAAACTAACTTTATGCTGTAGTCAGTTGACTTCAGCACGAGAATGGCACCACCATCGCTCCAACCGCTGCCCTTCCCGCTTCATCTGCCACAGGTCCTCCATAAACCAGGAAGACCTGTGTTGTCGGCATTCAGGGAGTGGATACCCAGGAGCTGTTCAGTCAATGGCCTCAGTTAGCAAGCTGTTCCAGAGAGCCGCAAGGTCATTGAGTGAACGGTCATCAAGATCAGAGGGAAGCTCACCGAAAGCATTCTGGAACCTCTCCAGTTCCATAAGTCTCTGGTGGTGAACCAACCAAACTAGTTCTGTTGGAAAAATAGCTCCAGATGACATCACCTTTTGCACCAACAAACCCTAATGACCACTAGGGGCATTTGGGAGTAGAGATAGTGAGTTAGTGTG
>QEPC01012375.1:2024594-2038241 GCA_003113815.1 Sphenodon punctatus
TACAGACAGTAGACAAAACCAGGATAACCAAGGATGAGGAAATCCGACAGGAATTCTTCAATTATTATTAGATATTGTACTCCTCATCAAATCCAGAACCTAAAAAGATAACAGAATTTTTGAATAAATACAAACTACCTAAATTAAATTTAAATCAAATCAAATACTTAAATAGCCCTCTTCAAACAAAAGAAATTGTAGAAATAATTAAAAACCTAACAAATAATAAAGCAGCAGGACCTGATGGATTACCATCAGAGTTCTATAAAAAAACCCAGCAGCATTAGTGAGTCCATACCTAGTTAATACATATAACGAAATTCTAAAAACAGGAAAATTACCCCAATCATTCTATGAAGCAAATATTACCCTGATCCCCAAAATAGGAAGACCCAGCGACAAATGTGAAAATTACAGACCTATATCATTATTGAATGTAGACTTTAAATTTTGTTCAAAAGCATTAGCAAACAGGTTAACAGCAATAATAAAGCATCTGATAGATCCAGACCAAGTAGGTTTTATACCTATGAGACAAGGATCAGACAATATCCGCAGAGTAACTAATATAATGTACCACCTCCACAAGACAAAAGAAAAAGCAGCAATCATAATGTTGGATGCGGAGAAGGTCTTTGATAGGACTGAGATAAAGTGCCTAGAACAAATATTGAGTAAAATGGGATTTGAAGGATCATTCCTTAATTGGATCAAAGCAATTTATAAGGACCCAGTATCTAAACTTATAATAAATAATGGACACTCGCAATCATTTAAATTAGCCAGAGGAACTAGACAGGGATGCCCCCTATCACCTTTATTGTTCAATTTAACATTGGAAGTTCTAGCAATTGCAATCAGACAAGAAACAGAAATTAAAGGAATACACATTGACAAAACAGAACATAAAATAACAATGTTTGCAGATGACACTGTATTATTTATAGGAGATCCAGTAACTTCTACCCCACCCTTACTAAAATTGATACAGGAATTTGGAGACATCTCAGGGTATAAAATTAATGAAAGGAAATCATACGCACTGATATATGGACAAACGGAAAGACAAAGACAAGACATCAAAGCAATCCTCCCTTATCCGGAGGAAGAGAAAGCAGTACAATACCTAGGAGTAAAGTTACCAAAACAATTAAACCAAATCTACAAAGAAAATTTTGCAAAACTCCCCCAACAACTTAGCAAAGAAGCAACAGATTGGAAAGATTTACCTTGCTCCTGGTTGGGAAGAGTAAATTTATTTAAAATGATATTACTACCTAAAATCTTGTATAAAATGTTAGCATTACCCATTCAATTACCAAACCAATTTTTTACAGAATGTGACAAATTAATGAAAGAAATAATTTGGAAAGGAAATAAACCAAGAGTAAATAAGCAAACATTAATGAGACCTAAAGAAAAAGGAGGTATAAATCTCCCTGACCTGCGCCTTTATCACAAGGCTGCAATATTGGGAACATTAAATAACTGGTATTACCAACCAAAAGATATTAAATGGGTAGAAATAGAACAACACATTTTAGCCACACACAGTCTGAAAAATATAATAACAGACGAGGGCACACCAAACAAAAAAATATGGAAGGATCATCCCTTTGCCTGGGGCACATGGATGACATGGCAAAATATAATTTAAAAAATCAAAATTAATCAAAACCATTTCCCATACTCACCGATAGACTTATTGTGCCTCCAAACACAACAACAGGCTCAGAAACTGAGGAAAAAATTAAAGGAGAAAGGATTAGGAAAAATTAGTCATATAATTAAAGACAAAGAAATAATTAGTAAAGAGGACATGGAAAAAATAATTAAAATACGAATAAACCCATTTGAATACATGCAACTTAAGCATGCAATAAATAGTAAAGACAAAAAAGAACAATATACTAGAGACCCCAACAAAATAGAAAAGGTATTGTTTGAACATACTAATAACAAAGGAAAATTATCACGCATATATAGAACTTTAAAAGAAATATGGTATCCCAAACAGATAGGTTACATACAGAAATGGAAAGAGGAGTTAGGAATAGAGATTGCAGAAAAGGAAGAATTAGAAATAATAGATTACATGCATAATAACGCCCACTCACTGGAAATCAAAGAATGCCAAATTAAACTAGTAATGAGATTTTACTTGACCCCTATGCAACTCAGACATATGGAAGAGGGAGGGGAAAGAGGTTTATGTTGGAGGGGATGCGGAGAGCAGGGAACGCAAAGACATTGTTGGTGGGATTGTGACCGGGTACAACCCCTATGGAGAGGGGTATGGGAAAAAATGGAAGAGATGACTAAATTGATCATACCGTTTAAACCGGAGGTAGCTCTGTTGGGTTTATTTCCAGCAGCTGGGATACTACAGAAACACCGGGAATCATGTTCGGTGTTTCTTCAAGCAGCAAAGAAGGTCATCGCCCTACATTGGAAAGACACTAAAGAACTGTTGATTGGAGAGTGGATGAATAGATTATGGTACCATCTGACTATGGAAAAGATAGCGGCGAACCTAATGGACAAAAAAGAATCTTTTGCTGCAAAATGGTTCCCCTGTGTATGCGTTATGACAAAATCAGAGCTACCTGAAGATCAAAGAACATACCTATTTGATTATTATGTATAATTAAAATGCCCACCTGAACCCAAAGAAACATTACCAATGGAAATACGATTTGTAACCACAGTTAAATGTTTATGAGTTTGTTTTACAAAATAGAAGAAAAATTTATATAAAAAAAAAACAAAAAAAGAAAAAACACCAAACTCTTCACCCAACCCACACCAATAAAATAACACACACACCCAACTAAACTCCACCGTAAATACCACTGATATGGCATTTAAAACTCAACAGCCCCCCCCCCAATATCCCACCATAAAATACCTTCCTCCCAACCAAAGGGCCCTTTAGTAGCAGCCCTTTAGCAGCGGCCCATCGGCACACAGTCTGTGGCACGTGCCTGCGGCACTGCTGAGAGGTGCGCTGCCTTTGAGTCCTCTCACTGGAAGCGCAGGGAGGGGATCCCTGGCCCCTCCTCCTCTCCCTCTGCCACAGGGAGGGGGTGATGTCACTCTTCACCAGGGCCCAGGGAAATCCCATCCCACTGTGCCAGCTGGAAAGACCCTCGAGCACTTGGGGGACGGGGGGGCATGAGAATGGAATGAGCCCTCCTGACTCCCAGTCCCCTGCAAGCAGAGGTATCAGTGAACTGAACTTATAGCTGGTGTGAGGAAATGATGGGTCAACAGCAGTGTTGAGATGGTGGCCACAGCCCCACCTTTGAGTCCTCTCCCCCGGGAGAGATTAGGCACAGGGTGAGGCAGATAACACCTGCGGACAAGAGAATTACACTCACTCCATCTTTAAGGGATTTTAGCACCATTTAACTTCCCTAATCATTTCATTCACTTTTTAAATTGAATAAAAATGTTACAAAGTCGAGATCTCAGTGTGACAGAATTAATTACTTTACTGGAGTGAGCAGATCGTGAAAAAGTAAAAAGTAGAGTTGAAATGTCTGTTGCCACCGCAAAGTGTACAAGATCTGATGCAGTTTGGTTTCAGCCCTCCTACTCCAGAATCCAGGAAGTGCAATAAAACCACCTGCCTCTCAGAACATTCTGTACTGCAGCTCAAAGAGAGTCTACCCAATAATTTCTCTAGGATTCATCAGCACTAAGATATTTGTTGGGGGCAGTAAGGTTTGCAATTGTGCTCTCCCTGCCCTGCATTCTGATCCTACACATCCTGGGCAAGCCAGGACTTAGGGCAGGCCCCCTAGGCCCAGGCCTTGGGCGGCATTTTCTGGAGGTGGTAATCCTGGCGCTGGTTCTGTCCCGCTCTATTTTTGTTTTGTCTGCAGCGTGGGGGTGGGGCTTGGCTTGGGGGCAGCAGCCTGAGAAGGGCCTAGGGGCGCAAAATTCGTAAATCCGGCCCTGCCTGCAGGCCAGGGGTGGGGAACCTTTTCTCTCCCAGGGGCCACTTTGAAAATTAATACAAACTCTGAGGACCACATAGGAGTTGGGGGCAGGGATACATAGGGCTCAGCAAGAGGTGGGTCTCTACTCCCTTACCTTGCATTCAGACTTTCAGTCCTAGGGGTTAGGAAATGGATCCTCGGGCCAGATCCGGGAAAGGGCCAATTAAAATCTAGTTGTGGGTCACATTTGGTCTTCGGGGAGTGGATACCTAGGAGCTGTTCAGTCGATGGCCTCAGTTAGCAAGGTGTTCCAGAGAGTCACAAGGCTCCTCACCTCTGCTTTAGAGGTCAGTGTTCCTTGGCCTGCTCAGAACGTTTTTCTGGGAGATACAATTGTATCCTCAAACCTACAGTTTATTTCCAATCTGAATAAAGATCTCCAGCATCAATATCCTATAGAAGGAGAAATTCCCCTTTGTGTCTCTCAGCAGGGAGATATGCTTGAGCCAGGCCTGTGCTGAGGGCATGTTTCTCCCCTCCTTCCTGAAGTGCCAGTAAGATAGCCTCCCCGCCCTCACCCAAAAATCTTTTGACCTGCAAATTAAATCAATCAGGGTGACATGACTAAATTCAATTTGCTTGTTAATGAACTGTTTTTTTTCCAGGTGCCTTTCCCCAAGCCTGAGAAAGTTTGCACCTGAGGCACAGAGCTGCCATTCTGAGTAAAAACAGATGTGCAGCCAGCAGCTCTCGGGGTAGGGCCGGAAACACAACTATTGTGCTAGCCCCGCCTGCACCCTGCTCCCAGCCCGCCCGCCCCCCACCATAATGGACAGCCATGGCCAGTTGGCCACCCCCAACATGGAGTGGGTATGGCAAGGCTGCACAGACATGCTAGCCCATGACCCTTATCCTGGGCTGTGACACCAGAGATTTTCCAAGGACACAGCGTGTTCTTGCCACCTACCTACCCTGGAGCAGAAGGAGTCCAACATCTGGTGGCATCACAACAGACATGCTGGTACCCCCAGGGCCACAGCGAGCCAAAGTGGAGCTAAGCGGGCCACCAGCACATTTGCTTTTACCCTCTGTCTTTAGGACTCAAAAATTAGAGGGGCTGGAGACATTCATCCCCCCCCACCCAAAAAAAAAAGTTGTGGAGGATGAGCCATCCTTCCTAGAATTACAATTTTTAAAAACATGACAAAAGAATGAACAGATAATTTGGCTGTAGTTTGTTGCACACAAAATGCACTATTGTAAGAAAGGTTTCTGTTCGCTTAAAATTAGTAGTTCATATAACTTTTATTGGGCCAACTTCTGTTGGTGAGCTTCATCCGATTCTATCATTTCTGACTTGCCTGTAGCCCTGAGGAAGAGCCCTGTGTGGCTTGAAAGCTTGCAAATTCTCACCCGCAGGAATTGGCCCAATAAAAGAGATCACCAGAACGACTTTGTAGTTCTTACATTTGTAAGAACTACAAATGTAATTCAATTACATTTACATTTTTTTAAATGTAAGAACTGTAATACAAATTCTTTGTATCTCTTACATTTGGGATCAACGTGGCAACCACACTGTCTAGATTGCAATGGAAATTATTCCGCTAGTCAATAAGAGGACAGGAGCCACCCACAGTTCTGCTGGCGCTGGCCAGGGCAGGAGTTTGCATTTGCATCAGGAGAGCGTGCAGATGGCAAGAGTAAGGGAATGGCTCCTACATCCCCTTCCTAGAAACGTCTGTAGCAGAAGGGATTTGTCAGGAGTTGGGCAATGCAGCTCTCCAGCTACTGTGGTGAAGGGGTGCTCTGAGAACTATAAAGAGAGGGACAAAAATGAGAGCAACTACCCTGCTTCTCTAAATCCAGTCTCTTTCTGGAAGACTCAGGAAGGGTTGTAAGGATATAGCAGAACTGGAAAAGGTTCAATGAGGGGCAACAAAATAATCAAGGGTATGGAACAGCTGTACAAGAAAAGGCTTGATAGATTAGGGCTTTTCAACTTGGAAAAGAGTCGATTGAGAGGGATATGATCATCGCTTACAAAATCATGTCTTGTGTGGAACAAGCAAACAGGGAGCTATTATTTACCCTCTCAAATAATACTAGAATTAAAGGACACTCTATGAAACTAACTGGCGGCATATTTAAAACTAAAGAAAGTACTTTTTCACTCAGTGTACAATTAACTGGTGGGATTTGTTGCGAGAGGATGTTAAGGCCAGTAGCGTAGCAGCGACTGTTGAGAGCTGGAAGAGAACAGCAGGGAATGGCTCACTCCATTATTACCGGTTATGTACTTATCTGAAGTGACTGAAGGTGGCCACTGTCGGAAACAGGATACTGGGCTTAATGAACACTTCTTATGTTCTTACTTTAGAGTTCTGAGAACCACATTTAACCCCCTAAGCCAGAAGTTGGACACCCCCGAGTTTCAGAAGACTTGGGGAAATGCAAATTCTTCCAGTATAAATTATTTTTAAAATGCACCTCTTGCTAGGGTTTAACCCTGATACTCCCATAGGCCAAAATGGGAGTCTTAGGGTCAAACCTCGAGAAGTAGCAACCCTGCTTCTGACTCCTTACATTTGCTAGAAATGTAAGAAAGGCTGGGATACTGTACTTTGCTACACCATTACAGGGCGCTCTCTATTCACGAAAATTTGCTGGTATCAAGAATAATTACATTTTATGACATTTGTACAAATGAAATTGCTTGTAGCTCTCAGCTCATTAGGATATGAGTCTCAAGAAAACTTCAGGTTTAACAAGAACACAAAGCAATTCCACCTGAACATATTGAAAACTTATTTTACAATACTGGAAATCTTCTATCTCACCTTAGTAACTGTTGGAGTAAGAGGCCTGCTCCTCCAGCAGACACAGAAAGGATTCTATTCACATGAGAATACAAATTTAAAAGGTTTGTGTTATGTTTAGGGCTTAATTCTGCCTTTAGTAACAGCAGCGTAACTCCACTGACTTTCATGAGACTGCATTGATGTAATCATGAGAGCAGAATTTGGCTCATAATCTTAGGATTTTTGTTTCAAAAGACAAAGAACCGCTGTAAAATATTATCTAGATAATAATTCCTTAAATATTACAGTGTGTGTATTTTGGAACCATGATGCAACAATTGCCATAGTCTGTTTCCATATGAATGCCTTTACCGTGACCAGAAGCATATGTGGGAGTCCCAGAAGCGATGGCCCCAGAGTTCCAACGCTACCAGGAGTGGGAAGAGCTCTAGAAATGTTATGTCCCTGACAAGATCTCTGGCCGCCCAGTCCAGTGGCCATCGTTGGGCACACCAGCTACCCTGAAAGAACACTCCAAAGCCAATCCCACCGGCAGCGTCGGATACTACCTGCATGTCGGCTTCAAGTACCCGTACCTCCCGCCACATGGAGATCCCATTGTAGTTCTGAAGGAATGTAAGCCATACCAGGAGGTCCGCCCTGATCCCCTTAGTTATGCGTATGCAATGGTGGGGAGCTGACAACCCTACAGTTGCTCTGCTGAGCTGTGCAGAGAACGCCTGACCCGGGGCTACAACCCTACAAGCAAAGTTGAGGTGACCCAGTAAAGTTTGGAGTTCCCTCAGCATCACCTTTTTGGCAGCCATAGTGTCTGTGATCAGGCCCTGCAATGTGGCCAGTTTCTGGTGGGAGACTAGATGTGCAAGACACCGTGTCAATAATTATCCCTAAAAAGGAGATGCGTGTTGCGGGACCCTCGGTTTTCTCCTCGGCTAGTGGGACGCCCAATTCTCCCGCAACCGTAGCAAACACACCCATTAAATGGGCGCATTCCTGGGTACCTGCCCACCCTGAGAAGAGATAATCATCGAGATAGTGTGATGAGGATGCTAAACCCGCGCAGGCCTTAGCTGCCCACTCCAGCATAGTGCTGAAACGCTCGAATGCAGCACAGGAAATGGCACAGCCCATGGGCATGGCTTTATCATAGAAAAATTGGCCGTCAAATGAAAAACCCAACAGGTTGAAATCCCTCGGGGATACCAGCAGGAGGCGGAAAGTTGACTTTATGTCGCACTTCCCCATTAGTGCCCCCTTGCCACACGCCCTCACTGTGCGCACAGCTGCATCGAACGATGTGTATTGCACTGAGCACAGACTGGGATCTAGCCCATCATTAACCGAGCTGCCCTTGGGGTAGGACAGATGGTGTATCAAATGGAATTCGCCGCGTTTCTTTTTTGGCACTACCCCCAGAGGGGAGCAACGCTGGGGAGAGAAAGGCGGGGAGTTATATGGACCTGCTACCCTCCCCGCCTCAACCTCCTTACGTATCTTCCTCCCCACTGCCCCTTCCATCCCCCTCACGGACTTAAGGTTCTGAGTGATCGAATCCACCCGTGGACCTGTGTACAGGATCTCGAAATCCTCTGAAAACCCCCTCCACAAATATCCAGCATCTACCCTGTTTGGATAATGCTGCAGCAAAGGGCGGAGAACCTCAAGCTTTATTGGCGTAGGCGCCAGATCCAGCTTGTTGTGCCCCACCACCCACGAACCATTCCTGCTTCGCACCCCCGTTAGCAAACCTTTGCCTTTCTGATTCAGGGCGCCCCTTGCGGCAGGACGAGGCGGGGTGACCACCTCCACAGCTGGAACAGAAATGAGAGTATTTGCACCCGGAACGAAAACACCCCTTTGCGTTGTATGCCCAGCATACTGGCCTCCCAGAAGATGCCCTTGAAGGCCCCGAGATCACTACTCCGCTCCCCGTGTGGATGCCTGCCACTGGGCGGTGGGGGGCCATAATTTGGGAATGCAAATTATATTCGATGATGTCCCAGTGGGTGTGTGGGTTAGATGCTGCCCTATGCCGAAACATCTCGTCGTATTCCAGCCAGGCTAGCCCCCCAAAATCACTATAGGCCTTCTGGATAATTGCGGCGTACTGAATTAACTGCCACGCCCTATTCGGGAATTTGTAAGCCACAACCCCCATGTAAATAAAAAAGCAAGTGGACCAGTTTTCCCATGTCCTGGGTACAAATGGATTCTTATGCTTGCCCTTTCCCCCTTTGTCTGCTTCCACGACTCCATCGACTGGCTCCTCCCCATGCAATAACATAAAGATGTCGAGAAACTCACCCTTCCATATTTTCTCCTTGGTAGTTAAAGACAAGTGGTTGCTGGGCAATGAAATGGGGATGGCGTAGGCGTGCAAGCCCGGGGTAAAGCCAGGCCGCCCATAAGTAACCTGCGTCTCTGCACAAACTGCAGTTGTGTCCCACACAGGGACGGCCGCATTGGCATCTAATGCCAGCACGGCCGCTTTCTCCCAGTACCACTGAGGGCCCTGTACCCCAACCCCCGTACCTGTCACTGCCTCTGTGCCCGTGCCACCACCCTGGGCCCCCAAGTCTTCGCCCCCGGTGCTCCCCGCACCAGCGACCGCGGGCCCAGGTGTGATGTGTGCATTAACAACCTGTGCCAGGACCCCTGGGCCGGTCCTCCCTCCAGATCCACCTGGGCCATTAATGACATGCGGGCCAGGTGTGATGTGTGTATTGACGATCTGTGCTAGGACCCCATGGCCGGCCCCCCCTCCAGTACCTGCTACTGCTGGGCCCCCTGCCACGCCCGCATTATAAACCTGCATGTGGTCCTCAAGCCCCACAGATCCACCTGGGCCCCTGGGCCCCACAGCGCCGATAACTGTGGACACCGTGGGCCCCTCACCTTGGTAAATGGGCACCGCCGCCGTTCCAATTGACCGCTGAGCTGCTTGGGTCCCTCTGACTGCCTTGGGACCTCCTGCTCCACCTTCCGCCGGCTGGGTTCCCTTCCGATTGCGCCGCCGCTTCGGGGGAGGAGTGACCCCTGCCAATTTCCCTGCGTTCTGAGCCTGCACCAACTGTAGCGCGATGGCAATCATCTGTGTGACATCTTGCGCGGTGTACCGGGGCATGCTGTCTTGCTGCTCTGGGCCCCTTTCCACTCCCGCGGTGGCAGGAACACATACCGGGGGACACTCCCGCTCCCCCGAGGGGGAAGAGGCCTGAGTGCTTCCTCAAGTCTGAGCCCTAGTGACCCGTCCAGTCTGGCCACCCTTTGCAGACTTGGCCAGTGCCATGATGACCCTGTAACTAGTATTGGAAACAAAGACGAGCCTCCGTTAATGGGGGATTTGAAATCAAAATGATCACCGCCCCGGCCCCCTCCCTGACTCTAAAATTATCATCCACGTGGAGATCCCCCACCCCATTCAATAGGGTGTCATAGGGTCACACACATGTAACAGGGGCCTACATGTAGACAAGAATTCTGGTAAATCTGTAATGCCAAAAGGTTCCTATGCATGTGCGGTGCCTACGTGTAAACAAGACTTCTGGTAAATCTGTAATGCCAAAGGGTTCATATGCATGTGCGGTCCTGGGAGATCCCCCCCCCCCAATTGATAGGGTGTCATAGGGTCATACACATGTAACCTGGGCCTACATGTAGCCAACAAGTCTGGTAAATATGTAATGTCAAAGGGTCCAGATGTATGTGCGGAGGGTCCACATGTAATGTCAAAGGGTCCACATGTATGTGCGGAGGGTCCAATGTCAAAGGGTCCACATGTATGTGCGGAGGGTCCACATGTAATGTCAAAGGGTCCACATGTATGTGTGGTCCCGGGAGATCACGCCCCCCCCTTCAATAGCCATGTGGAGAGCCCCCGCTGCTGGAGCGGAGGCGCCTGCCTTCAATTTGGAACCCGTGGGGGAATCCCATTTTTTTGGGGAGCGCTGCGGTGCTGCCGGTGGTGGCACCCTCCCCTCCGGCAGTTCTATTTCAAAGCCCCGGGAGGGACAGGGGGAATCCCCATTTTTTAGGCCCCGCAGGGGTGGAGGGAACCCCCCATGTGGAGCGGAGGCTCCTGGCGGTGCCCCCCCCCCGCAGTACTATTCCAAAGCCCCAGGAGGGGCAGGGGGAATCCCCATTTTGAGGCCCACAGGGGCGGAGGGAACCCCCCATGTGGAGCGGGGAGCTTGCCGTCCATTAGGAGCCCATGGGGGGAGCTTGAAAACCCCGGTAGGGGCAGGAGGAATCTCAGTTTGGGCCCGGTGGGGGAATCCCATGGCCCCGGTGGGGGAATCCCCCACGTGGAGCGCCGCCGGCGCTTTACATTTCAGTTTGGCCCCGATGTGGGCAGGGGGAATCCGGGGGAGTCCCCCACATGGAGCCAGTTCAGTTTGAGATTTAAGCTTGAAAGCCCCGGTAGGGGCAGGGGGAATCCCCGGCAACGGCTCCCATTTAATCCCCAGCAGCGGTGCCCCTTTAAGCTTGAAAGCCCCGATAGGGGCATGGGGAATTCCCCACATGGAGCGCTGCCGGCTCCTAACCCCTGTTAAACACCCCCCCAAGCGGATCACAGCCCCCGGTGGGGTGGTGGTGGGCTGAATTCAAAGTCCCATGTGGCGCTCGCCAAGCTCACTTACCAAGCTAGAAAGAAAGCCTCCGTGAGCGGCCGCTGGGATTACAGAGAGGAGGAGGCACCTGGCCGGCACAGGTAAATATACCCATCTACGCCCACCCAGGTGCCCCTCCTCTCCCCCTTATTGGCCCCCCGGTGCTGTCGTGCAATAGGCAGGTGGGGGAGGGCAAAGGAAGCCCTTGCCCCCTCCCCGCCCAGCACCCTGTTCGGGGGAGGGCGGTCACAAACTCACCCCCCCTGCTTAGGGCTAGGGGGGTGTCCCTTCTCTTCACAGCTGACATAATGTAAAAACAATTGAGTAACTGGCTTAAATATAGTATATAAAGAGACAATAGACCCTCTTCTGCACCTTTGCCCATTTTTAGGTCTTGCTACGAAACAAAAATATATGTATTTGAGGATCTAACCATTTGCCTTCCCCCCAAAATCTTGCACCATTTTTCAAACAGGGTTGAAAATGATAGACCTTGATGAGTTAAGCCAGATGAGTTATGACCCAATTTAGGTCCTGGCACTACAGTTTGTTTGAGTAGCCTTGAGTTAAGCAGTTTGTGGCTAGACAAGACAAATTGGAATGCTGAAAGACTCACTAAAAAAACTGAAGTCAAAAGGGCATCTTGTTTTCTTCAGAGACATCCAGAACATCTGGACCATCTGGATGAGCCCGCGGACTCCTTGGTAAGGTGGCAGCAAACACTGGGGATATTTCGTCTGTATACTATCTAATTTCAACTATAGGTAAAAGCAGGCGCAACGGTGGTGAGGCACCTCCCCAGTCTGCCCTGCCCAGGGCTGAAAAGCACATTAGTCAATCCCCGGGTCGGCAAACGGCATAGAACAGATGTGCCTGTGACCCATGGTGGGTGGAGAACTGTCCTACTGCCCCTACACCCTGGATAGGGGTGGGAGAACACAAAAAAAGTGTGGGTGGCCAGGCCCACCCCTACTCCGCTCCTAGCACTCTGCCCCTTGCCCTGAGGGTTCCAATGGCAAGCAGCCATAGTGGGGCTAAATAGACACGAGGGCCTTTGTTGGCCTGTGTGGGCAGCCGTTGGCCTAAGTGGTCACCCGGGATCTTCTGGAGGACACATCCTGGGTCAGCCACCTACCTTCCCCAGGGCGTACACAGCCCAACATCTAGTGGCAGGGAAACATATGAGCAGGTGAGTCCCAGGTCCAGGCGGGCCAATGCGGACCACCGTCTCGTCTGTTTTCACCCTGTGTGAGTAACCTCCAGGATAAAGGAGGCATTTTGTGCATGTTTTTCTGTCACAAGCCTGACATAATCAAGAATAAGAACATAAGAAGTGCCATACTGGGTCAGACCAATAGTCCATCTAGCCCAGCATCCTGTCTCTGACAGTGGCCAATCACAGTGGCTTGGGAGAAGCACCCAACAGGTCACAATAGGGGATCCATTCCCTGCTGTTTCCCCCCAGCTCCCGTCATGTTCCCTAATGGATCTATCTTCCAGAAACTTGTCCAAACCTCTTAAACTCAGCTATAGTACTGGCCCTTACCCAGGGGCGGTGGGCCCTCCAGAGAAGCAGGGGCAATGCCCCTCCTGACCCCCCAGGGCTTCCCCGGCCGGCGGCAGGCTCCGGCAGCTTTAAAACAAAAAACAAAACAAAAAACCCCGACCATGTCGGCATCACGCTGAATGTGCAGAACCACCTCGAAGAACCTTGTTTAGCAAGGCAGAAGCCTTCTGGTCTCTGCCTTGCTAAACAAGGTTCTTCGAGGTGGCTCCACACATTTTCACCGGTTGTGTGAGCATGCGCACACACAACCAGTGACTCCCCTCCCGCCCCCTTGAAGGCTTCCTAAGGAAGCCTTCAGGGTCAAAAGGGAGCCGTTCTCCCTTTATGCGGAGTGGGCGGCTAGAAGAGCCGTCCATTCTGCATAAAGGGACCCTGCAATGCAAGAGTGCGGCAGGGGGCACTACTGCATTGCAGGGGCCCGGCAGAGGGAAAGTTCATACAGGGATGTCCAATAGAGTCACCTCCAGTATGAACTAAGAGCTGCTGACGCGCGCGCAGCTCTTAGCCTCCCTGAGTCCATTCCTCCCTCCTGCAGGGACGGAGGGAGGAAAGGACTTGGGGAGGCTAAGAGAGCTGCCTGCGTGTTCCCTGGATCTGGATGCAGAAGCAGCGGCAGTGGAGAGGAGTCAGCGGACCCACCATGAATGATGGTGAGTATTAAATTGCGGAGCCCGGGGTGGGGGGAATGGGGGGGCACATGGGGG